>JANAVB010025794.1:11108435-11148435 GCA_029216955.1 Iris pallida
TATTTATATATATATATATATATATATATATATATATATATATATATATATGGGTTCCTTCTGTAGGCAGAGGAGTGGGCGCCGGGCCCCTTCGCCCACCGGCTCCTTCCCGCCCCTCCTCGTGGTCGGTGTCACGACCCGCACCCACCGTGAGGGTACGAGTACGTAACAACGCCCAGCCTACGCCGCAGTGTCGGCGGTAGAACGCTGTTCTAGATCATGAACTATAACTAGCATAATATGAATACTCTCCATAAGAGGCCAACACAGAGGTACAACTCAATCACAATCTAAGGTAGAATGATAAAGATAGATAAACATGAAATCCAAAAGAGATACAGGAGATAGAAGTCTAAGTGTCTAAGATACATAATTCCAGAAATACATCTCAAAACTCAAATACAGTAATCCACAAGTAAATACAACTCCAGACAAAATGAAATAACTATCTAAACAACCTCTACTGTGTCTCTTCTAGGCTAGCAGGCAATCCCAAGCTATCTGTAAAATTTATCAACAGGTCCAGTCAGGACAGGAGCGAGCACAATACATCTCACGCAGATCATAACAGGTTAGAAAATATAAACATACAAGAGATTACGATACATGAAACTGAAAGAAAGTACATGATGTAAACAGAGAGAGAACTGTAATAGAAATATCTACTATAAGTAGAGAGCTACCAGTGACTAGTGATTTAGAGTACAAAGTCGACATGTGAACGGCTGGATTTGCACATGACTATACTAAAGAGGCGCACATGGCTATACTACTTCGGAATTGTTCACATGGCTATTTATACTCCCCCATACCCCAATCAATACACAAGGATCCAAACAAGTTATGTTACGTACATGGTTTTCACATGAAGCCCATAAATGGGTGCACATGAAGTATACATGAGAGCTCATACATGAGTGCACATGAAGTTCACATGGGGCCCAAAAATGGGTGCACATAAAATTTACATGAAGGCTTATAAATGAGTGCACATACAATATAGGTATATACATGAGATACATGGGAAACATGACCGATTCATGAGAGTACATGAGAGTACACGAGCATGCATGAACGAGCATGAAGCACATGAGAAACATGAATAACATGAGAGCGAGGAATACATGATGTACACGAAACACATGACATAATATATCCGATGCTTCCGAGGGGATAACATCTCAATGTAGGGATCCATATAGTACCAATCCGTGATAATATCGTGACAGCATCAAATAAAGTAAACTAGAGCAGGAATATAATTCTAAACAAGTTATGAAATGATCAGAGAATGTACTCGCCTGATATCTGAATGTCCAAGGTAAAGATACTGTCCGAGGAGGGGTGTCTGGCTCCTAATTGGAACAGCACAAGTCACAACATGTCCAGAAGGGTAATATAAAGCACTACAATGCATTCTACATGAATCTAGGTCAAACTAGGCCAAAGTCAATCCTTGGTCAACTCTAGTCAACTGTACTAGTCAAACTAGGTCAAACTAGGTCATGTCCTTGTCACGCCCCGATCCCGGAGGATAGAAAACTAGGCACTGGGCGTGATGCCGTACAAGTCTAGATTGCACTTGTACAAGGCAAACCATTACAGTTCCTGGTAATTCTCAGAAAATATCGACAACGCAGCGGAACCAAGCAGAAAAATTAAAGTCACACAAGATATTGAAGAATGTATCTCTTTATTGATAATCAAATGGATTACAAGACTTGCAGCGGAATACAGAGTTTACAATTGATTACAAGACTTTGAATAGCCAACTGAATGTATACACTTGCCCTTTAGGCTACAAATGAATATACCAACTTCTTTACAATGACTTGCCAATTAGGCTACAATCTCATTGGTGCATCTGAGTTCCACTGTTCCATACATTATGTCCCGTATAGCAGAAGACATCGTCTTGAAAGAAGAGCTTCTGCACACCCATCCGATTCATCGATGCCAAGCACTGATTCACAGGATTTTCCCCAAGCAAACACCTGTAATATTGCCCACAACGTGGGTCAGTACATCATCAATGTACTGGCGAGCGGTGCTGGCCCAACTCACCTAAGAAGACAACACTAAGTAATCATGTTACAGAACATTATTAACAATGGTCTTTTCGTTGCCTTAGGGTCAATTTCATATTATAGCCGACAAGAAGTAAAGCATGCAAATCTCATAGCCAACATAATTTAAAGCATGCAGTTATCACCCTTTAGTGATTCTTACCCACGGTCGTGTAGCTATCCCTGTACATTTATAATACTTACTCTGCCTGCACAAGACATTGTTAGGAACAATATCATAATTCAATATGAATATCACCGTTCAGGTGATTCTTACCAACAGCCGACATCCTTCCCTGTATTTGAGTAATAACTTACTCTGCCTGCATAAGACATCATTAGCACTGGACCTATCTATATGAAGGTCACTGGCGACACGCCATCTTGGATCATCTTCTGGTGAACGGCTAACTCCAAATGGGGTGCGAATCCATGGGAGGTTTCCGAAACACCGTGCTACTACTTCAGCACCATGGGATTTCAGCGTCCTTTCAGTGGACGGTAGCAAGCCCCCACTGCAAGTCCTGCAATCCCGATGTCAGTACATCGACACCATCCTTGTTCCCCTAGGACGAACCGGGTTCCATGGCCCAGGAATATCGTTCGAGAACAAAACTTTATCGACAAGTTGTCCATGACCATGCAACTATATGCAACTTATCTAAGATGGAAACATATAATGCATGATAAGAAAAACTAAGCAAAACATCATTCTCATTCATATTGCCATCTAGCCATCTTGCCTCGAGCCAATGCTCATATTATCATCTGCCCATCCAGGGTCTTAGTAGGGTCAACATTCTACATCGACGACAGGATAATAGAATGTTGTTACCCAAATTCTTTTGCCATATCTTTCCAACTAACTCAATGTACTTACCGCCCAATCTTGGGACTTAGCATCTGTTTAGCATACGTTCATTCGAATGCAAATTAAGCATACTCACTGTCCAGTTCTTGGGTCTTAACATCTGTTTTGCCATCTATTCATTGAGCCAAAGCTATATGCCCAAGTATTTGGGACTTTGCCTTACCTGTCATGTAATTCTTCGCAACAGCGTACAAGCATACAATTCATTTAGCCACAACAGTTTACGTTCATGTGATTATTATCTTTCATTATCTTTTCGAATTCCATGCAAGGTGTTATTGAACAAACTCAACTAGAAACATAGCATACTCATCCTTATTTTAAGCGTGAAGCTAAAGGATCTTTGAAGGGTTCAACACTACTCACATTCATAGGACGATTCCTGCCACGATCGCATAGACTTCCAAGTGATTCTTCATATAATCCCAAGTCCAACAAGGCTTCATCGAACCAACCATCCATCATAAGGCATCTTGCGGGTCGGGGCACTACAATATATACCACCCAGAAAAAGTTTCGTCCTCGAAACTTAAAACAAAACTCATCCCCAAAACTTCAACCAACTTCATGAAACTTCTCAACGATCAACTTGCACCATTTACTATTTCTCCGCAATCTCTCGAATGATTTTCAAGTAATGTACCGTCTCGTTACAGCATCCCAAATTGATTCAACATAGTTTACTATCTTTGATCTTTCCTCCGACACTCGTGCAAATTCTTAGCACATGATAATTCCCGTGGCTTCGTTTGAATTCAGCATACCACTTAGTTGGAATCATACACATATTTTAGGCGTCCCCGAAATACATGCACTTCAGCCAAGTTCAGTGATAGGGAAGACGAACGAGCGACGGTGTAATTTCTCTTCCGAACATCAGTAATTCTTTTCAAGCATCTCTTATAATCCTACTTGTTTATTCAATATCCCGACCAACCAATAACGCAACAGATGTTGCCAGTTCCAACTCGAGAAATTTTCCTCAACCGATCCAGAATTTCCAAAATATTCTGACTTAGATGTATCAAGTATTCCTTTCAAGTTCATTGTCATCCATGCCATCAAAGTTGATAAATCCTATAGCCACATTTCATTTTGATATCCGATTCTCATCGATCAAATCTTGTACTCATCATCGTTCGCATCCATACACTTTGTTTGCAACTCGTAACTTTCTCGATCACGATCCATCCATCAAATTGTATGATCATTCCAAATTGTATCACCATTCCACTCTAGCAACATTTCTCGTTGTACTCCAACATTTCTCATATTGATCAAGCCAACATATTTATCCTCTCGCATAGGCAACTATCATTCCTATTCCTATTCATATTCGCCGATCTCGGCTACATGTACTATCCAATTCCGTCGTTAAACTTATCATAAATTCTGATCCGGTCAATAAAATTATCCCAACTGTCTCAAGGCACCACCATCAATTTTCGTAGCTCAATATCAATCAACCAACCCAACCAGTTCTAACCATTCCCAACATTTCAACCAAGGCAACTCAATTTCCGAAACCAACATGATCCGTCATCCCATCCAATATTATAACATCGAATTTTCAAATATCATTCCATTCCGAAGCCTACCTTCCGACACATCTTACTCATTCCGACTATACTCACGCAACAACAATAGGGACATCCTATGGTTTTCCAATAGTCAACTTAGCATACAATCAAG
This sequence comes from Iris pallida, assembly GCA_029216955.1. NCBI lineage: Eukaryota > Viridiplantae > Streptophyta > Magnoliopsida > Asparagales > Iridaceae > Iris > Iris pallida. The sequence goes on from JANAVB010025794.1 coordinate 11,113,065, forward strand.
TCTCTACGGTCAGCTAATCTAAGCTAAACCAGACATTCAGCTAACCCATATAAGATGAGTAGCTATCAGGGACATACTTATCTCTTATCTTAGAGGTAACCAATTCTCATAATAGGGCAACTCTATGGTTGACCAACTTAGGGACATGGGACGCCACCCCAATCTTATGAACTTATACCCAACACGGACAACTGAAGAACATAGCCAACCAATCTGAAACTTGAGCAACCAACCAACATTCTAGGCAACCAACCGACACTCTAGTCAACCAACCGACAATCTAGGCAACCAACCGACAATCTAGGCAACCAGCCGACAATCTAGGGTCAAGTCTTTCTACCCGTACTCATACTCGGGTCATACCCAACGAAGTCTTATTCTAGACTTACCCGCAACCGACAAAAATCTATCCGACAATTCTATCCAACAATTCTTATGGGTCAATCCAAAGCTATCATATAAAACTCCTCAATCGAATATCCAACTTTCAATTTCCACTTGCATAGACATAGCATCACTTGTTCAATCCGACTTGCATCCTCATATCGTACTCAAATTGTCTATTCAATCGGGTCAACTATTTTGAGTCATCATCCGACATTGTTATTTCAATAGTTTATCACTTATGATCTCTTTCCTACGGTCTCTTCGCGACATTCGTTTTCCACATTCTTAGATCATCGATACGGTCTGTACTCTCTTAACCAACAAAATAAGGCAACTACATAATCATATTTCTTCCGAGGCATCATTTATAAATTTTCTAGCATCAACACGGTCATCTCTTAGCAATTCACGTTAACCATCAATATTCGTTTTACATCATCTCCTTATGATTCCACAAGAAGATTTATTATCCATGCACCGATCAAATCTCTATAGCACCAATCATCAAGCATTCTTACTTTGATCATCCAATTGCATATGACATAACTTAATTAGCTAAGTCATAATCCCACAATTCTATATTCCACCAAACTTGTTTCTTTGCGACAACATCATCTATTGACAGGGTCTATTACATATCGCTGCACCTCGATACTTATTTGTATCCCAGCCATTCGACTCTCATAAGGGACATTTACTCTTTCATGCATCAAGGGACAAGTACTCATTCTCTATGCCTCAAAATAGTCAAGGGTCATAACTTGTTAATTCAGAACATCAATTTCTCTTAAGCCCAACTGCACATCGTGCTAAGATCATCCATTCTTCAAGTCCATTCTCTAACTTTTCGGTCGTTGATGCAACTCTCTCTGCATCATCTAAATCATTTCCAACATCCCGATAAGCGTCTAACATTACCATCAATTCTATCGATATCCAACATGCAATTTCTTTCACTCAATTCCAACATCGTTCAATATTCGGTCCATAGTTATTCCCACAAAATCTTTTGATAGCAACACCACACTATTGTTACCAAGCCTACAATCCTTTTATCAAACTGATTCAAGTACTCGCTTGAACCTGAAACTCATTTCATTCCCAACCAAGTCATTCATTTCATATTCTCAATTCTCTTATTATCCAACATAATGCTAACCGACAAGGTCTAGCGATGGTTCACCCGAACACATCAAAATCTCGTAACGGGTCATCCGAACTAATCATCAAGGGACATTCCTAGCCGTCATGTATCAATCGTAAGCTCAACTACGATTCGATACCACCCAATACCTTATAGGTAAAGCAATCATAAAGTCATAAACACAACAAGGGTCAAGGGACATCTTATCATGACGAGGGTATATGTAATATACCACCCAGAGCTTAAACCATTCTCAACACAATATTCCTTCGCATCAAACCAACGTCCAACATGGACAATCCATCCTGCAGTGGTTATGCTGACCACAAATATGACTTCAATATTTTGTCGATTCCCATTCATTGGAATCCATGCACATTCTGTTCCAACATACCAAGCCATCACCCACGGTCGATTGCTGCATAACAATCGACTCCAAAGAATCCCACACATAAGATATCCAGCATATATCACAAACTTATTATAGCATCGCATCATTGTTAATCTTTTTGGTATCTTTTAGAAATTCAACAAAGCACACATATCAGCCCACATATTTAGACTTATTGTATGGAACACCCAGTGAGAGGTTAGAATGATCAACGAACTTTCAGTCAAGGGAACAACTTAGAATAGTTTGGAAGTAACACAGAACAATCGCAGAAGCACTATGAATCATCATAGAGGCAACTTTGATTTCATCGCAAAAGCAACTTTGAGTATTCGCGGAAGCAACTTTGATTCACCACGGAAGCAACTTTGAATAATCGCGGAAGCAATCTTTGAATCATCGCGGAAGCAGCTTAGAATCATCTTAGTAGCAACATTGATTCGAAACAAATCGAATAGGAATCCAAGGACGTAAAACCTGGCTCTGATACCATTATGTCACGCTCCGATCCCGGAGGATCGAAAACTAGCCACTGGGCGTGATGCCGTATAAGTCTAGATTGCACTTGTACAAGGTAAACCATTACAGTTCCTGGTAATTCTCAGAAAATATCGACAACGCAGCGGAACCAAGCAGATAAATTGAAGTCACACAAGATATTGAAGAATGTATCTCTTTATTGATAATCAAATAGATTACAAGACTTGCAGCGGAATACAGAGTTTACAATTGATTACAAGACTCTTTGAATAGCCAACTAAATGTATACACTTGCCCTTTCGGCTACAAATGAATATACCAACTTCTTTACAATGACTTGCCAATTAGGCTACAATCTCATTGGTGCATCTGAGTTCCACTGTTCCATACATTATGTCCCGTATAGCAGAAGACATCGTCTTGAAAGAAGAGCTTCTGCACCCATCCGATTCATCGATGCTAAGCATTGATTCACAGGATTTTCCCCAAGCAAACACCTGTAATATTGCCCACAACGTGGGTCAGTACATCATCAATGTACTGGCGAGCGGTGCTGGCCCAACTCACCTAAGAAGACAACACTAAGTAATCATGTTACAGAACATTATTAACAATGGTCTTTCTCGTTGCCTTAGGGTCAATTTCATATTATAGCCGACAAGAAGTAAAGCATGCAAATCTCATAGCCAACATAATTTAAAGCATGCAGTTATCACCCTTTGGTGATTCTTACCCACGGTCGTGTAGCCATCCCTGTACATTTATAATACTTACTCTGCCTGCACAAGACATTGTTAGGAACAATATCATAATTCAATATGAATATCACCGTTCAGGTGATTCTTACCAACAGCCGACATCCTTCCCTGTATTTGAGTAATAACTTACTCTGCCTGCATAAGACATCATTAGCACTGGACCTATCTATATGAAGGTCACTGGCGACACACCATCTTGGATCATCTTCTGGTGAACGGCTAACTCCAAATGGGGTGCGAATCCATGGAAGGTTTTCGAAACACCGTGCTACTACTTCAGCACCATGGGATTTCAGCGTCCTTTCAGTGGGCGGTAGCAAGCCCCCACTGCAAGTCCTGCAATCCCGATGTCAGTACATCGACACCATCCTTGTTCCCCCTAGGACGAACCGGGTTCCATGGCCCAGGAATACCGTTCGAGAACGAAACCTTGTCGACAAGTTGTCCATGACCATGCAACTATATGCAACTTACTAAGAAGGAAACATATAATGCATGATAAGGAAAACTAAGCAAAACCATCATTCTCATTCATATTGCCATCTAGCCATCTTGCCTCGAGCCAACGCTCATATTATCATCTGCCCATCCAGGGTCTTAGGGGTCAACATTCTACATCGGCGACAGGATAATAGAATGTTGTTACCCAAATCCTTTTGCCATATCTTTTCAACCAACTCAATGTACTTACCGTCCAATCTTGGGACTTAGCATCTGTTTAGCATACGTTCATTCGAATGCAAATTAATCATACTCACTGCCCAGTTCTTGGGTCTTAACATCTGTTTTGCCATTTATTCATTGAGCCAAAGCTCGATATACTCACTGCCCAAGTATTTGGGACTTTGCCTTCACCTGTCATGTAATTCTTCGCAACAGCGTACAAGCATACAATTCATTTAGCCACAACAGTTTACGTTCATGTGATTATTATCTTTCATTATCTTTTCGAATTCCATGCAAGGTGTTATTGAACAAACTCAACTAGAAACATAGCATACTCATCCTTATTTTAAGCGTGAAGCTAAAGGATCTTTGAAGGGTTCAACACTACTCACATTCATAGGACGATTCCTGCCACGATCGCATAGACTTCCAAGTGATTCTTCATATAATCCCAAGTCCAACAAGGCTTCATCGAACCAACCATCCATCATAAGGCATCTTGCGGGTCGGGGCACTACAGTCCTAACCCAGCAAGTCTTACTAGGCCTAACCAAGACTATCCTAGCAAGCACACATCAATACAAGGCTATACAAGCCAACATACACCCAACTCTATATAGCATGCAATTATTCAATACTCAAATAGCCAAGAATTCACATTGGATATACACTAGGTAATCTATTACTTTAAACTATATATGTCTACACATATATACACATGCATATATTGGTATTCAACATTAGGTCTATAATCATGACATTTCAAATGGTTATATAAACTTATATATTACAACACAATATGCTAACATATATAATATACATACATAGCTAAGTTAACTGTATTCATAAATACTTATTTAAGAGGCTATGTGTGTGTATGTGAACATGGCAAAGGGGCAAGTGAGGGTTAAATGGGCATACATAGTGTATACATATCAAAGAGTGTCAAAGTGTAAGTGAACAAAGTGTCAAGTGTGATAGTGTCTACATAGTGTAAGGGGTACATGAGGTAATATAGAATTTGTGTTAACATAGAACATTATATCTCATTAACTTGTATATTGCATACATTACATCTATTATATAACATTCATGCTTGCATTCATTCATCATTCATTTATTCTCTTGCACTACTATATGCACCATACGTTACATACTCTGGAACCTACATATTCATTACAAGCCATACTTATACATGCTTACATTAGATAGGATACTTACACCTCATACATCATTTATTTAAACATTTACTCATGCTTGCATTTTCTATTTAATTACATAATGTATATACATTAACATGAGTTAAAATCAAATAGAACATTATATTACACACAAGGGTGCACAAAATGCATATGCTGAATAGTAACTTCTACTAATAATCAATACTGTACCATCTTAGCATGAATTAAAATCTAGGATTAAAGTATGTTATAGATCTATGTGTTAGCTTTCCGAAACTTCAAACGGATCGCGTTTTCGTTTCCGAAAACTCCCGGAATCGCGAAAACACCGAGAATGCGTTTGTCTTTCGTACAGCTGACACTCAAATAATTCTCCAGAAAGTTACAGAAAGAATTAGGCCTATTAATATATGTTTTTGGAAAGCTAATTTCAATACGCTTCTTTTAAAAAAAACGCAAGATTAAACCGAGCTTTGAGCTAGATGTTATGACATTTCTAAGTTAGGGCTGAAATTAAAAACGTGGATAAAAATCATGACGAATTTGGGTAGTTTGAGACAAAAGAACACAAGTTATAACATAATATATCAAGAACTCACTCTCTACACTAATATATATATATGAGACACTATAGAACACATCTCCAATACAAAAATATGAGATTAAACATGTAATAATTCATTCATACATAACAACAACACATAGTGTGTCCAAATTTGGGGTTTTCCCACATGGACACAACACAACACAAAGGACACTTCTATGACCTCCAAATGGACACGAAATGGACACAAATGGAGATACAACCATGGGGGTCATTCCTATGGGTTCAAAATAGACCTATATGCATGAGGAAATAAAAAGGAGAAGGGATTTATACCTTCCGGTAGATCGAATCGAAGAAAAGCCTTCTCGGAGCGACACCGACACGTAGAGATTCCAAAAGGACACGAACGAGCTCCGAATTCTTCCAAACTTGGGTAGCTTCCTCCTTGTCTAGAATGGAGAAGGAAAGAAGAAGATTTGGTGGCGAAATGGAAAGATTTGGTGGAGAAATTGCTAGGGATTGCTCTCTAGGAATTTGGAGAAGAACAAGAGAGAGAGAGAGTGTGGATGAGAATAATAAAATGAACTTGAGCCTATCCTCTCCCAAAGTGGCTGGCCATATGGGGCTATTTGTCCTATTATGGTAAGGTCCAAAATGCCCCCACTAACCTATTCTATGCGTATTAGGAAAGGGCTAATTGGTTGGGGCTAAATTAGTCATTCTAAAGTCTCTAATCACACTAACCTTATCCATAATAATTAGTCTAACCTCTAACTAAAATATTTCTATCATGTGGACTAAATTTAATATCATGTGGGCCATGCCTAACTAGTGTGTGGGTCCCACTAGAGTCAAACTACCCCCGGGTCCCCGTTTCAGGTCGGATTGAGTTGAAATTCGAACCCGACTCAAATAACCCCAAAACAATATCATAAATAATAAAATAAATTTCAACCCCAAAATAATATCATAAATAATAAAATAAATTTTAAAAATATTCAAAAATGAAAAATGACAAAAATACCCATGTTTCTGAAAACTGGGGTGACAAATCTATCCACCTTAAAAAAAATTTCGTCCTCGAAATTAAAACAAAGCAATACAGGAAACACATGCAGAAACAATCTCATTCAAATTGTTTTCAAAAAAAAATTAGCAATAAAAAAAATTCTCTTTGAGGCACATCAAACATTTGTAAATAAAAACTGATACGTGTCCGATACGGACACAAAACCATCACAAAATCACACCTATCAAAGGTCAAAATCAACAATCACCAACGCAATAAATATCAAAATAATTCAAAGAGGTCAAATGCAAAATATCCCTCGGCCAAAAATGACATTAAAATATCCTAGTCACATGGTTAGGCTCTAGGTCAAACAGTCTCTAGGGTTTCACTAGCAAAACATCAAAATCACAAGTCATGATTTTAAATAGTTTTAAAATGATTTAAAAATTACCAAAAATCATATCATGATTTAAATGTCAAATCAATAAATGATTAAAATTATAAAATTTTAAAATTACCCTCATTTTAGAGAACTGGGTGTTACAAGTCTACCCACCTTAGAAAAATTTTATCCTCAAAATTAAAATGTTCATACTCCTTCTAGGTCAAACCCTCCACAATCAAAGTCTCAGAACTTAAACAATCATACGATTTAAAAGGATGACATACAGGGTCATGGCATACGGTGGTATTGAAAGTCTCATCTAGGTATACTAGTCATGCTAAACCAAAACAGTTATAGGATATCAAAACAAACAAGCAATCTAGGGTGCTAAACTAGAAAAGATACAGAAATAACAATCATCAAAACTGTAAGGCAGTCTACCATCCTATATGAAAACTGGTACTTATCAAAATAAAATAAAGTTAACTACCATTTATCTAATAAGGGGTACTATTCAAGAAAATCAAAATCAAAAGTTAAAGAATGAAAGCCAATTGTATGAAAATCCAATCACAATATATTTATATATATAGCGTTAGAGAGGAAAAAGCTAACATTATGTACAAATTATAGTTAGTGTGTATAGGTGTATGTGGACATGTTCATATGGTTAGATAATAGGCGTGTGTGTATGTGAAATATACATGAAAGTGCATAGGAGGATTTGGGTTTCAAACAATAACTATCAAGTTACACTAATCATGGCATATTGGTTAAACAATCTACAATACACAACTCATTTGCTCATAACATGCATGGCTAACCATGTATATATGTATATAAAGAGGTAGAGATTTAGTTATGTATGTATATACATTATAACATGTATGCCTAAGCTCTATATATATATCTATATAGATATAATCATGACATAGAAAGGAAGAGTTAGGTTACATGACAGGGTATACTAAGTTAGGGTGTGTGTGTGTCCTTGTACAGGGTTATAGCTTAGTATTGAAAGGTTAAATCCAGTTTTAGTTCAGCATTTACATACAAAATCTGAAAATAAGCTAACATTTAAACCAGTGCAATATTAACATAATACAATTTCAAAATTTAGGAATTTGAAATATCACAACTAATCTCAATGCTCCCAATACATCCTAACATGATAGAAATGAAACCCTAATATACTATCAATATATTTATCTACGCATACAGTTCAATATTACATGTTAAATCTAAAATTGAACTAAACATGGAAATCAATGTAAAAATATTAACATGTATTCAGTTTTCAGGATTTTAGAGAATTTGCACATCAAAACCAACTCAATGTTTATCACAACCTAACAAGTAAGAATATGGAACCTAAATTTATATCCCTACAACAACAATGTACACAGCTCTAAATATTACATTTAAAACAATCAATTTGAACTAACATTTAAAATTCCGTATTAAGGGTTAATATGCACACAGTCTCAGATTTGACAAATTTAAACACAAAACTCAACCAAATTTTTTTTGAATTGAAACCCTACGTATAACATACATGTGCAGTGATATAAATAAAACTATTATCATGAAATTTTATATTTAAATTACGAGTTAAGCTAGGAAAAGCAGAGAATCAAAAATATTGTGGTTTTGAAAATTTAAACATTAACGACATATTAATATGTATTCAGATAGGTGAAAATCAAGTGTAGCATGCATAAGTGTCAGGAAAGTGTCCACTATTATATCATATATATTCTCATGTTCCAATATAAAATTTTAATTCTACGTTAAGACCAACAATTAGATTCCTACCAAGGTTGCAAGCAGGTGATTGACGTAATCAAGACAGTATTATTATTATTATTTAATACAAGAATAATAGCAAGAAAGAAATAACGATAAAATCTGTTTTTGCTTATCTGTTTAAAAGAAAAATCTATTTTGAAACCCAGAGCTAAATTTTCAAATCCAAGATAAAGTCTAGCAAAATTATCGATTTATTGTATTAAGAAGAATTTCATAGTAAGAAGTTACACAAAGTTTATAAAAACAGCTAAAGCTACTCCTAAGTTAAATAAATGAGAAACAAAACAAACAAATAACAATTCTTTCTTTCTTTCCTTTTTTTTGAAGGACTGAAACAAAAGTAGAGAAAACATGTTCAAAAATATTTAAGGTACAATCAGATAATCATATGCGTCTTCTTGAAATTATGTTGTCAGAATTCTGCCACGCCAATAAGCATAGCTGCAATAAACGATAGAGTCCATAATAAGGCATACACCCTATAATCATGTTATCTAGAATTCTTACCACGCTACCCGGTATGGCTGCAAGAAAATCTAGATTTCATAACTAAGATAAGTATAGCTATATCAGGCTCTACGTCCTTGTCATGCTAGCAAATATGACTGCAATAAATTCTAAATTCCATAATAAAGTAGACTTTTACCTTTCTCACTGTCCTTATCAAGTATGTTATCAGGTTATACCTTAATTCCAAAAAAATATACATGTACATATAAATACAAACTTAAATTTAACAACTAACATCAAGATTCAAAATTCAACAATAATCCATCAAAAATCATAAAAATACAGACTCAAATTCAACCACTATCATCAAGATTCAAAATTCAACAATAATCCATCAAAAATCATAAAAATACAGACTCAAATTCAACCACTAACATCAAGATTCAAAATTCAACAATAATCCATCAAAATCAAGTTCAATAACAGAAAGTAAAGGTAAATCAAATCAGGAAAAAATAGATTTCAAATCGAAGTTAAAATAAGATTCTTAAGGGTCGTCCCAGGAATCTCTCAAGAAATCCTAACCGTGATTGAGTACCTTCAAAATATATCATATTCCTACTGCAGGCTGTAGTAGTACTCTAGTTCGAATACCACTACATAAACTCGACCTGCATGGGCCACCACTAAAAACGTGTCACGACCCGCACCCACCGTGAGGGTACGATTACGTAACAACGTCCAGCCTACGCCGCAGTGTTGACGGTAGAACGCTGTTCTAGGTCATGAACTATAACTAGCATAATATGAATACTCTCCATAAGGAGGCCAACACAGAGGTACAACTCAATCACAATCTAAGGTAGAATGATAAAGATAGATAAATATGAAATCCAAAAGAGATACAAGAGATAGAAGTCTAAGTGTCTAAGATACATAATCCCAGAAATACATCTCAAAACTCAAATACAGTAATCCACAAGTAAATACAACTCCAGACAAAATGAAATAACTATCTAAACAACCTCTACTGTGTCTCCTCTAGGCTAGCAGGCAATCCCAGGCTATTTGTAAAATTTATCAACAGGTCCAGTCAGGACAGGAGCGAGCACAATACATCTCACGCAGATCATAACAGGTTAGAAAATAAAAACATATAAGAGAGTACGATACATGAAACTGAAAAAAAGTACATGATGTAAACAGAAAGAGAACTGTAATAGAAATATCTATAAGTAGAGAGCTACCAGTGACTAGTGATTTACAGTACAAAGTCGACATGTGAACGGCTGGATTTGCACATGACTATACTAAAGAGGCGCACATGGCTATACTACTTTGGAATTGTTTACATGGCTATTTATACTCCCCCATACCCCAATCAATACACAAGGATCCAAACAAGTTATGTTACGTACATGGTTTTCACATGAAGCCCATAAATGGGTGCACATGAAGTATACATGAGAGCTCATACATGAGTGCACATGAAGTTCACATGGGGGGCCCAAAAATGGGTGCACATGAAATTTACATGAAGGCTCATAAATGAGTGCACATGCAATATAGGTATATACATGAGATATATGGGAAACATGACCGATTCATGAGAGCACATGAGAGTACACGAGCATGTATGAACGAGCATGAAGCACATGAGAACATGAATAACATGAGAGCGAGGAATACATGATGTACACGAAACACATGACATAATATATCCGATGCTCCCGAGGGGGATAACATCTCAATGTAGGGATCCATATAGTACCAATCCGTGATAATATCGTGACAGCATCAAATAAGGTAAACTAGAGCAGGAATATAATTCTAAATAAGTTATGAAATGATCAGAGAATGTACTCGCCTGATATCTTAATGTCCAAGGTAAAGATACTGTCCGAGGAGAGGTGTCTGGCTCCTAATTGGAACAGCACAAGTCATAACATGTCCAGAAGGGTAATATAAAGCACTACAATGCATTCTACATGAATCTAGGTCAAACTAGGCCAAAGTCAACCCTTGGTCAACTCTAGTCAACTGCACTAGTCAAATTAGGTCAAACTAGGTCATGTCCTAACCCAGCAAGTCTTACTAGGCCTAACCAAGACTATCCTAGCAAGCACACATCAATACAAGGCTATACAAGCCAACATACACCCAACTCTATATAGCATGCAATTATTCAATACTCAAATAGCCAAGAATTCACATTGGATATACACTAGGTAATCTATTACTTTAAACTATATATGTCTACACATATATACACATGCATATATTGGTATTCAACATTAGGTCTATAATCATGACATTTCAAATGGTTATATAAACTTATATATTACAACACAATATGCTAACATATATATATACATACATAGCTAAGTTAACTGTATTTATAAATACTTATTTAAGAGGCTATGTGTGTGTATGTGAACATGGTAAAGGGGCAAGTGAGGGTTAAATGGGCATACATAGTGTATACATATCAAAGAGTGTCAAAGTGTAAGTGAACAAAGTGTCAAGTGTGATAGTGTCTACATAGTGTAAGGGGTACATGAGGTAATATAGAATTTGTGTTAACATAGAATATTACATCTCATTAACTTGTATATTGCATACATTACATCTATTATATTATATTCATGCTTGCATTCATTCATCATTCATTTATTCTCTTTCACTACTATATGTACCATACATTACATACTCTGGAACCTACATATTCATTACAAGCCATACTTATACATGCTTACATTAGATAGGATACTTACACCTCATACATCATTTATTTAAACATTTACTCATGCTTGCATTTTTTATTTAATTACATAATGTATATACATTAACATGGGTTAAAATCAAATAGAACATTATATTACGCCCAAGGGTGCACAAAATGCATATGCTGAATAGTAACTTCTACTAATAATCAATACTGTACCATCTTAGCATGAATTAAAATCTAGGATTAAAGTATGTTATAGATCTATGTGTTAGCTTTCTGAAACTTCAAACCGATCGCGTTTTCGTTTCCGAAAACTCCCGGAATCGCGAAAACACCGAGAACGTTTGTCTTTCGTACAGCTGACACTCAAATAATTCTCCAGAAAGTTACAGAAAGTATTAGGCTATTAATATATGTTTTTGGAAAGCTAATTTTAATATGCTTCTTTTAAAAAAACGGGAGATTAAATCGAGCTTTGAGCTAGAAGTTATGACATTTCTAAGTTAGGGCTGAAATTAAAAACGTGGATAAAAATCATGACGGATTTGGGTAGTTTGAGACAAAAGAACACAAGTATATAACATAATATATCAAGAACTCACTCTCTACACTAATATATATATATGAGACACTATAGAACACATCTCCAATACAAAAATATGAGATTAAACATGTAATAATTTATTCATACATAACAACAACACATAGTGTGTCCAAATTTGGGGTTTTCCCACATGGACACATCCACAACACAAAGGACACTCCTATGACCTCCAAATGGACACGAAATAGACACAAATGGAGATACAACTATGGGAGTAATTCCTATGGGTTCAAAATAGACCTATATGCATGAGGAAATGAAAAGGAGAAGGGATTTATACCTTCCGGTAGATCGAATCGAAGAAAAGCCTTCCCGGAGCGACACCGACACCTAGAGATTCCAAAAGGACACGAACGAGCTCCGAATCCTTCCAAACTTGGGTAGCTTCCTCCTTGGCTAGAATGGAGAAGGAAAGAAGAAGATTTGGTGGCAAAATGGAAAGATTTGGTGGAAGAAATTGCTAGGGATTGCTCTCTAGGAATTTGGAGAAGAACAAGAGAGGAGTGTGGATGAGAATAATGAAAAACTTGAGCCTATCCTCTCCCAAAGTGGCTGGCCATATGGGGCTATTTGTCCTATTATGGTAAGGTCCAAAATGCCCCCACTAACCAATTCTATGAGTATTAGGAAAGGGCTAATTGGATGGGGCTAAATTAGTCATTCTAAAGTCTCTAATCACACTAATCTTATCCATAATAATTAGTCTAACCTCTAACTAAAATATTTCTATCATGTGGACTAAATTTAATATCATATGGGCCATGCCTAACTAGTGTGTGGGTCCCACTAGAGTCAAACTACCCCCGGGTCCCCGTTTCAGGTCGGATTTAGTTGAAATTCGAACCAGACTCAAATAACCCAAAACAATATCATAAATAATAAAATAAATTTCAACCCCAAAATAATATCATAAATAATAAATTAAATTTTAAAAATATTCAAAAATGTAAAATGACAAATATACCCCTGTTTCTGAAAACTGGGGTGACAGTCGGCGCCCCCCATGGCTGGTCGACCTTATCGGCCACGATCTGGCCGTGTCCCGCCATCCCCGCTTCCCCGGACGGCCGGGCCCCGCCTGGCAACCCCTGTTTGCGGGCGGCCACTCGCTGTTCGGAGTTCTTCCCTCTCTTCTCCCCTTCTCTCCCTCGGCGTTGTATCCTTGTCGGCGTCCTCGCCGCGCCCGGCCTAGGCCCTGACGGCCCGGCCCTCCTCCGCCGGCTGACCCCTCTGGTCTCCTGGTCTCTCTGTCTGGTACGCTGCTAGCTCCGACAGTCTCTCCTGCTCCAGCCCCGTCGTCCCCCCTTCCGTCGCCCCGCTCTCGCCGTGTCCCTACCGCTCCAGCTGTGGCCCCTCCGGTGCTTCCTTCCGCCGTGCCACCCTCCGCCTCGGTAGCGGACTCCACCCCGGCACCCTTCCCTCCAGTCGCCCATCTCGCCATGCCTACCCCAGCCTCGACAGCGGCCTTCCTCCCGGTGCCCTCTCCTCCAGTCGCCCATCTCGCCGTGCCTCCCTATGCCTCGACGGCGGCCCCCCCTCTGCGGTGGCACTGGTACCCCCTCTATACTCCTTCGACGGCTCCCTACTGGTACTCCACAGTCCCCCGGCAGTCCAGGTTCCCCCTCCGCTTCACCGTGGGTGTCGTACGCTCTCCCCTCATGGTCGAGCCCCTACTTCTAACCCCAGCCGCCGCCTCGGGATCCCAGACGTCGCCCCGGCTGACTTGCTCGCCGCTCTTCTCCGTTTGGGGCCGGTTCCCCCGCCGGGCATCCCTCTCCTCCGTCGTGCATCCCTCCTGGTCGAGCTCCCTCCGCCGTGGCTCCATCCCCTGAATGAGCCCCTCTGGTCGACTTCCTCCGCCAAGGCCCTCCTCCACCCCCTACCGGATCCTCTCATCGCCTTCCGTCCAGTCTCCGATAGTGCCTCTCCGGGCCAGCCTCCACCGTCAGAGCCCCTGGCTCCGGGCGTCGCGCTGCTCTCTCGCCCGGGATCGCCTATCCCCCTTCCGCTCGTCGTGACGGAGCCCGCGATCCCCGCTCCCCCGGGTCAGCACCTCCATCCCCTCCCCTCCGCAAAGTCTTTCGGCGGTTCGCAGCCCCCCTCCCCTGTCGTGGCTTCCCCCTACGCGTCCATCGCCGAGGTCGACCTCCTTCTTCCAGGAGCTGCCTCGCCTCCATCCCGTCTGCCGGGGCCCCCGTCCTCCCTCCCCACGCCGGAGCCCCCATCCCTCCCGGCCTGCCCCGCCGGAGCTCCCCCTCGCTGGGGGGCCCGAGGCTCCTCGAGCCGTGCGCCTTCCCCCTTGGGCAGTGCGCGCCCCACCTTCCCTTCTCGGGCCACGCGTTGGCCAACTCGGGCTGCACCCCCATCTCGGGCCAAGCGTTGGCAGCCTCGGGGATCGTGGTTGTGGGTTCCAAGGATTTCTCGGGCCGCACGCCAGGGCTTTTCCCTCCGTTTCTCCTTTTCGTTTGTATTTTGAATTTTTTTGGTTTGGTCCCCTTCAGGGCTGGTCCTTGCGGGCTGGTCCAGCCCGTGGGCCTTGTTTCTGGTCCTAGTGAGCCTTTTTATTCAATAAATTTTCTTGTTCCAAAAAATATATATATATATATATATTTTAAACAACAGCCCATTTTATTCATGAAGGCCGAAAAGGCCAAACATATACAAGTATACCATATAGCGCAAAATGCCGAGGCCTATACACGTATACTGTCAAAAGAGGATAAAAACGGAAACCAAAATGACTAAGTCGGGGATAGGAGGGAGTTCCAGAAGTTCGTCTGGCCGTACGAACAAAGGAGCTCCGTTTGCGACACTATCGAATGTTCTCCCAAATCAGTTGGTCTGCGGTGTACTGGTGGCCTTCATATCTCGCCTTGTTGCAATTTTTCTAGATAACCCACGTGGCGGCGGCAGCTATAATCTGGTGGCCATGGGATGTGGAAGCCCGGGTCACCATGAGGTTGTGGAAGTTGTCACCCCTATTAGGCATTCTGTAATGCTGGAAAAGTACTCTCCAGACCTTGACCGGGAGGTCCCCTTGACTAAGGATGTGATTGACTGTTTCTGATTGACGATCAGAGCAGGATGTGCATGTTGAGGCAATGCTGAGCCCGATAGTGTTGATAGTGTCATCAGTGGGTAGGATATTGCGTAGGGCTCTCCAAATGAGGAAGGACCACTTCTTGGGGATGCATGTCTGCCAGAAGGATGCAATTGTTGGAGATGGTGCTGCATTGCCAAGGATCACTCTTCTGGCCGATCTAACCGAGAATGTTCCGGCAACTGCGGGCGACCACTCGAGCTTAACTGCGTTCGACCAAATCGTCAATCCCTACGGCAAATGCAATCGGCCGCCTCTGACCCGGCCTAGACCCGAATTTTGTTCCAATTCTAGTTGCTATCAGAGGGGTCCCACAAGTCCTTGATAGTGCTATTCCTAGGGGCAGCTGAAAGGTTGGGAAGCAAGATGTCTCCAACCCAACTCTCCAGAAATGGCGATGAATCGCCGTTGTCCACCTGTAGGCGAATTGCTGGTTCGGTAAGAGACCGCCCGATGAGAATACGACGCCAAGCCGCTGAGGATCTGCTGTTAGAGATGGCCGTCGACGGGTGGATGTGCTTGAAGTATCTGGCCTTCATGAACCTGGTCCATAAGTTCTGACTCGTGCAGAGCATCTACCATAGTTTCATTGAAAAGGCATTAACGATGTAGGAAAGATTTGTGAAACCCAAGCCCCCTTTCCCGGTAGGATGAGCCATGGTATCCCAACTAGCCCAATGGTGCTTGTCATTGCCGCCGCTGTGCCCCATGAGAAAGTTGTTGAATATACTCTCGATGGATGTTAGAACTTTCTTGGGGGTAGCACGTAGCTAGGGTGTAGATGGAAATAGATGTGAGGATGTGATTGATGAGGAGCATCTTGCCTCCTAGGGATAGGGTAGCGTTATGCTAGCCCTTGAGTTTTTTTCTGATGCGATTAATCAGGTTCTCGTAGAGACCGGCGTTGGATTTACCGTACACGAGGGGGCATCCAAGGTAGTGGAATGGAGGATGCTTGATGGGAAAGAAGGTGGTGGTGGAGTGGCTAGCCGCTTGTTCTCTTTTGATTTTGTGGTGGATGTAGATAACACTTTCCAGGTTGACCTTCTGGCCCGAGCACCCGGTGTATCTCTGAAGCGTATTGTAGACTATTTTCACCGACCCGGTATCCCCGAAAGAGAATATAAGGATATCGTCAGTGAAAGCTAGGTGGGTGATGATCAGACAACCACTGGCGGTATGATAGTGTTAGAAGTTGGGGGTGCTCGCCATCTTATTAAAGTTTCTGCTCAATGCATCCGCCGTAATGATGAAGATGGTGAAAGATAGAGGATCTCTGTGCCTAACCTCGCGACTCGATTTGAAGAAACCGTCCACCTGACCGTTGATAACCATGGAGAACCACGAGTTTTTGATCAATCTCTACACGATGTTGGTCCAGGTTTCGAAAAATTCGAAGGTTCTGAAGACCCAGATCATGAATTGCCAATCCAGTCTGTCGTAAGCTATCTCCATGTCCAATTTGATGGCTATATTGCCTCCTCTTGCAGGGAGCTTCATGCAGGTAATTAACTCTTGGGCCAACATGATGTTATCTTGGATATTTCTTCCTCGGACAAAGCCACTCTGCTCCTCCGAGATGATCTTGGAAAATAGGCTAGCCATGCGGGAGGCGATGATCTTGGATATGATCTTGTTGGTGAAGGTACAAAGACTGATGGGGCGAAAGTCACGGAATGTCTCTGGGTTGTCTTTCTTTGGGATGAGAATCAGATTGGTGCCCGAGATGGATCTAGGGTAAGTAGCTCCCTGAAGGAAGGCGGAGACCGCATTTTGGATGTCCACCTTGATGATGTCCCATCATGTGCGGAAGAATACCCCCGAAAACCCATCTAGTCCAGGCGCACTGTGTTCGTCAAGGGCCCAGACGGCATCTTTCACCTCTTCCTCTGAAGGGGGCTGTTCTAGCCTGATATTGTTTGTCGCTAATAAGGTGGAGAACCTCATCCAGGAAGGTATTATCTTTGAGGACCATTTCTTTGGAGAATAGTCAGGAATATAACTTCGCGGCCGCCACTTGGATACCCTTTTGATCGCTGATGCTGGTCCCGTTATCATCGACAATCTGATGGAGAGTGAGTTTCTGTCTGCGACCATTGATGCAGGCGTAGAAGTAGCTCGAGTTTTTGTCCCCCTCACTGTCCCATTTAAGCCTCGCTGTCCCATTTAAGCCTCGCTTTCTACTTCCAAAAATTAGTCTCAACTTTCAGCCTGAATTTGAGATGGCTTTGGTGAGGTTCAGGACCTTCCTGGTAGCTGGCGAACAGTCGATCATGTACCTGGCTTCGACACGAGTAACGTCATCCTCAGCCTCACGAATGGCTTGAAAAAAATCTCCATAAGCTTGCTTGCTCCAGGCCGCTAGGGCTTTTCTCGTGGCCTTGAGCTTGTTGGCCACCCGGTTGAGAGGTTCGGGGGAGTCTGCGCTGTTCCAAGCTTTCGTGACGATGCCCAAGAATTGGGGGTGCTCGCTCCAGAAGTCCAGGAAGCAGAAACTCTTTTGGACTGGCTGGATATGCTAGTAATTCCAACTAGCAGGGGAGCATGGTCGGATTCGGTGGCATTAAGATGAGATAGCTTGGAGGTAGTCCCTATACCTCGCCAGTAGGCATTCGTTAGGGCCCTATCGAGGCGAGATAATTACCGATGGTCGCCTTCCTGCATGTTGCACCAGGTGAAGGCGTTGCCAATGAACGGAAGAGAGGTGAGATGAGAGTTGAAGATGAAGTTGTTGAAGTCTTGCATGGCTGAATGAGGGGGAGGGCGGCCGCCAGTCTTCTCTTCTCTACAAGTGATAGCGTTGAAGTCCCCTATGCAAAGCCACGGGAGGTTATGGTAGTATTGGTGGATGTCCAGGAGGTCGTTCCAGAGGTGTTTGCAATCCGCGAAGTCATAGCTGCCGTGAACCACGAAAAGGATCGCACGCTTAGGGATTAAAGGGTATTCCATCCAGCAAGAAAGGGCTTGCCTGGATTCTTGGTTGACTCCGATTTTGACGGCCTTGGAGCAGAGGATCCAAATGTCATGTTTGCTAGCAATGGCCGAGTGAAAACCTAACTGTAGTTGAATGGATTTAAGTCTCTTGTATGGGATTTTGGTTTCAAGGATGATCAAGACGTCGATCTTGTGAGTCTTCTTAAGGCTGGTGATTCTCCTCATAGTTGGTTTGTTCGCCAGACCGCGTACATTCAAGGAGAAAATGTTCAGTATTAATGGAGCTTGGGGGGTTGGTTGGTCCGCTTTCCTGCGGACCTTGTGTGCATGGTCGGGGACTTTACGGCCCCTTTCTTATCATATTTCCTGGTTGTGGTGGATGTTTCCCCTGCCATCTTAGTGGATGTGTCGAGGATGGTGTCCTCGGGGCATTTTTCGAGGGTAGCTTCGGGGGGTGCGACCGTTTCTCCAGCGGAGTCGAGGTCGGCTGTCTCCGGTGGGATGAAAAGGGTGTCGTCGGAGATTCCAATCAGGTCGCCGTCTGACTGGAGCGGGAATCCAGGAGCAAGGACCTGAAGACCTCTAAGGGCCTGCTCTGGCCCTATAATAGCAAGGGCATCAACGGCGGTGACTCCGTGGGAGGTTTGGTGGTCTGTGTCGTTCGGAAGTTCTTGGAAGGTCACCTCTGTATCCTCTGGGGGGCACTGAGGTCCTCAGAGTCCGTTCCTGGGGCCATGACTGAGTCTGCAGGAAAGGTTATCTCCTGGGAGGAGTCGATCGCTTCTAAAGTGAGGGCGTTGAACTGGTTGGAAAGGGATAGGTTTGGTGGGTGGTAGGGTATCACCGCTTTGTCTGAGGAGGCGCCTCTGCCGAATTTTCCTTCACTGGAGTTGAATCTGGTGTAGGAGTTCGGTAGAGAAAGCAGGGGGGTTGGGTAGGTTTTTGATGCTGGTTCCCTTTGGGGTGGGGCTCTTTCTACTCCGATTTCTTCTTAAGCTCTGGATGGAGATGAAAGCAATGCTTTGAGAGGTGACCGCGTAAATGGCAGTGTGAGCAGAAGATTATGTGATTATCGTAGATTATTTGCTGAGTGTGAGTCTGGTTGCCAAGTTCAATGAGGATATGGTTGGGGGGATCAGAGGTGAGGTCGAGTTCCACACATATCTTGGCATAGTGGGCTTTGGTCAGGTTGCTGGTTTCTGTAGCAGTGGCCACGTAAGTCCCGAAAGAGTTGGCTATACGCCTAAGAGCCGCCGGAACGAAACAAATGAGGGGAAGGTTGGAAAAGGTCACCCATGAGGCGACCGTCGCTGAGTCTTCCTTAGTGTTAAAGTTCGCTGTCCACTTGATTATCTTCATCTGGTGGGAGTCGACCCTACTGGTGCCTTTGGACCGCACGGTCGTAGGGTCAAGGTCGGAGGAGAGATGGAGCAGAATATGCCTCGGGTCGAGTGGGGCTACCCTGTATTCATCCGAGAGCCGCCAACTGGTAAAAACCTCCGGGACCCAGGCGAGTTTGGGGCAGCCTGATGAGAATTTGAGGACGAAGGAGTAGGAAAATGAGGTGGCCAGAGAGGAGAGTTCCTTGTCGGTGAAGGGCACCGTCGGCATGGGAGATGCCAGCGGATACTTGACTTCGGATAGGGGGACGTCCGAAAATAGAAGCCCCTGCTTGGGTGCCCTGTTAGGGCGAAGCTTGTCGGTGAAGGAAGGCATCGACGGCACCGACGAAGGGGGCATGCCCCGGCCCAAGCAGGGTGCTGGCCGCACGGGGGATGCGGGAGGGGTTGGGGCTGCGACCGGCCGCAGGACAGGTGCCAAGCTGGGGATGAGAGCGATGAGGTCGGCTGGAAGAGGGCAACAGATGGGGAGGGGGAGGGGATCTCTGTAGGGGTGCAGAAAGGTGCGCCACCGTCGGTGCGGACGATCGCAGCTGGGGGGAGGGCAGGAGCGGCTATGGGCTGGAGGCAAGAGCCACTCGCATCCGACTGAAGGGGGACACCACTAAAGAATCCAAGGTCGAAGGTACCTGCGAGGGAGAATACGCCGCAAGTGCCCGAAGAAGAAGGTAGGCCGTATGCGCCCGAAGAGGGAGAGACACAGGATTAGCCAACGGATGCGTAGTGTCCCTGAGTTGGTTGTCTCTGAGCACCAGGTGTCATCTCAGACTGCATTGGTGGAGCGGTGAGAGTGGGTTGTGCCACACCCGCACATTACAGAGATTTTAATTGGCGACCAACCGTAGGGATCGTAATACCTTGCGCCATGGCAAAGGTAGCTGTGCCATACGCCATGCGCCATGAGAGTGTTCATGCTCGTGCCTTGCGCCTAGGTTGGGGACGCAGCGCCTGGCTCCATGGGTGAGTTAGGCGCAGTCCGGGAAGTGATGATATGGCGCTCGAAGGGGCGTGCCACAGTTCGCGCATGGTATAGCATAGGATGAGATGCAAAATAGGGGTCGACGTCCAGCATAGGCCGAGATGCGCGGAGACTGAGATCGGACTCCCCAAGTGGGGATCTAAGGAGCGCCGCCGCCTGACTTACGCCAGGAATAGACATATGACCGGGTGCGCCTAGGCTGATGTCGGGCTCCCCAAGAGGGGATCCAAGTAGCGCCGTCCCCTGACTTACGCTAAGAGAGGGCTGCCCAAGCAGCGGGCCAGGAGGCTCCGCACGGAAGGCCTGGCTGGATGTACACGAAGTACGCCCAACAGAGGGGCCCCAGGTTGTACCGAGTTAGGGTGTCCTACGTTGCGCCAAAGCTTGCCGCCCCACCATGATCCCAGGTTGTGCCAACCCATGGATCGCGCAGGTTGCACCTAGTTGTTGGGTTTCAGGTTACGCCAAAGCTGGCTGCCCATCGATGATCTCAGGTTGTGCCAACGCATAAGTTACGCCAACCAATGCAAGAGATTTGGAATTCGAAAATGAGGGGGGAAAACCAGCGAGCGGGAAATAAGGTTTGCGATTCGTATTCGAAAATGAATTGGGTGGAGGAGGTGGGCGAGAAAACTTGGTCGGGGGCTGTGGTGGCAGGATGCCACCGTCGGTGAACGGATTGCCAGCCAGAGGGGGGCCGCATCCAGCAGCGTCAGAGAGGAGCATGATGTCGGTCAACTCCCCAAGAACGGTGGAAGCATGCACATCACGGGGGAGGAGGGGGATTCCCTCATACAAACCATGGGAAACTGGTCGAGGAACCAGGCCAAGGCCGGAGGAGATCGATAATTATCGTCTGGAGGTTCGTCGGAGCCAGGAGCCCCGGCCATAGGGGCACTGATGGCCGCAATAGCGTATGGAAGGAGTAGGTGACGATGATCATGGCGGTAGGATCGGGGGAGGACCGCCCCGTAGAGGGTGAGGAGGAGGGGAGGAGGGATGTGGGAAGAGGGGTCGGGGAGGCCGAACCTGACCAGGGAGAGAGTCACCAGCGGGGGGCTGGGCCATCGCCCAAGGGGGGAGCGGTCCGAGCTCTCCAAACACACACACACACACACACACACACACACACACATATATATATAATAAAAAAATATATATATAATAAAAATATAATATAATATGTTTTTTCTCTAGGCCTCCCCCCTCCGATATATAGTACTGGCCTCTACCGTGGGGCCCCCTCCACTCCCCAACCTCCTCGTCTGCCCCCTCCTTTGAACGCCCCCTTTTCAAGATCCTCAACCCCCCTTTGAAGCCTGCTCCCTACCCCTTCACATCTTCCGAGCCTCTCCGGCCCTACCCCGTCACATATTACCATCCGCCCACGCCGGGCCTTTCCCCTCCTCGCTCGAGTTTTCTTTCTTGGGGCGGTTGTCCCTCATCTTCCTTCCGTCGCGTCTCTTGATGCGGCTGGCAGGACCTCTGCATCTGCCTCATGCTCTGTCCAACCTCTCTAACCCTCCCCAGAGGACCCAACCCTACCTCCACCTCCTCTGCCTAAATCCTTGCAGCTGCGGTTGGCTCCGCTGCGGCCCTCCCGGTCTCGGCTATGATAAACCGGTCACCATCCTTTGAAGGTTCTCCGTCGATTGTCTTTGACTCCAAGGACATTGATTTGCTCGTTCCTTTGTTCCAGTGGGTGCTGATAGAAAAATTCTCTCATTCGAGGCCGCCTATAGCCTCGATCAGAGCTATCTTCGCCAAATTTGGATTCTCTGGAGAAGTCTTCATGGGCGTCATTAATCAGAAGCATATTTTTATCCAGTCATCACTGGAGGTGAATTTCCTTTACCTTCGCGCTAAAGTCTCCTGGACCATTGGACGTGTACCCATGTATGTCTTCAAGTGCATCGTAGGATACAATTCGCGATCTGAGACTTCTGTTGCCACGGTTGGCTCTCCTTCCGTAGTCTTTCGCTATTTCTTTTTGCCAAATCCTCCATTTTTTATTGGCTCAGTGCATTGGATCCCCTCTGTTGATCGGCAAGGCTACGACGACCTTGTACTACCAGAACAAGTCATATTAGCGACTCCAGAAAACATCGCTAAAACGACAAAAAATGTCACTACAACTATTTTGTCGACATATTTAGCGACGTTTTCCAGTGGTCGCGGAAAGCCATGTCGCTGACAGGCAAAATGTCGGTAATCGTCGCTCTTACCGACGCTTACCGATGTCAATAAACGTCGGTGATTTACCGACGTTCATCGACGCCACGTCGAAAATATGGCGACGATTACCGACTCAATAAACGTCGATGAATTTAGCGACGTATGCTAGTTGTTACCGACATTCACCGACTCTGTAGACGAGGGAAATACTGGGACGTTAAACGTCGGTAAACATCGCTAAACGTCGGTATACCTGGAGATGTAGCGACGTTTATCGACGTTTAGCTGCGTAGCTAAACGTCAATAAACGTCGCTAATTTATAAAAAAAATTACAGAATGTCCACAAAATCACATTTTCTACCTGCAGTTCAATAAATAAGAAAAAAACCACAAGCACATTTTCTTTCTGGGTTCGCCGACCACTTCGGTGGAACAGTCAACACCGGTACATCACAATATACATATGTATCAACGCAAACAAGAGTAAAAGTCTACGACCAACATGACAAAAAACGAACACAACAAACACTAAAATATCCAAAGTCTGTAAACGAAGATCCAAAGTATACAACCAATATCCACATGAATCCACAACCAATAATGAAAGTCTACACAAATAAATAATCCACAACAAATACTTAAACAACATAAACAAACACTAAAAAAATACTACAATCTCATAAAACAGTCCTAACTCGGACTACTGCAGATCTGGAGGAGGAGGGGCACCGCCGCATCTCAAGGATAGGAACATCTCGTACTCCTCCCGTGAAATCGTCGCCGATGAAGAAGGTAGTGACGTCGGTGGTGTGCACGGCCCGCCGGAATCCAACTTTGGACATACGGTTGGGTTTGTCTCCTCAAACTAGACCCGTAGACATGTAGTTTGACGACTTTAGAGATTGTAGGTTATGGCACGCGTTTCGATGCAAAATAGGTCCAACGGCGGACATCGTTTTGACTCAAAATTATGATTTTGCCCCTGTTCCAGAATTGGACTTTTGGAGAGGCATTTCCTAGGTATTTCTTTTATGCCAAATCTGTTTGTGATGTTTATTTCAGCATCCGAGGTCGTTCGTAAAAGTTGGCTTTTATTGCTTTCATATTCTAACGATTTGAGTCATCAGGCGTCGCCAATCTGCACACTGTCCCCAGGCAAGATACCTTGCCACCCGCTATTTATTTAGTTCATATTTTATTCATTATTCATTATTTTTTTTATGCAAAATAAACTGTAATACAAGGCATAACTTGTTAGAACTTACTGTTCAGTTATATTTCCTGCTATGTATTATTTTCTTACCCACTAAACCTGGAGTTAAGGGACCGCCTTGGTTTGTTGCATTCATAGGCCTTGACACATTTGTACCACAAATTTGTGAGTCTCATATAGAACTCGGACATGCGTGATTGGCGGGCCACCAGTACGTATAAGCCATGCGATATGATTAAACGCTAATAGACATTGCATGCTTAGTTTGACTTAGCGGTTAAT
This sequence comes from Iris pallida, assembly GCA_029216955.1. Taxonomy (NCBI): domain Eukaryota; kingdom Viridiplantae; phylum Streptophyta; class Magnoliopsida; order Asparagales; family Iridaceae; genus Iris; species Iris pallida. Next base: position 11,137,691 of record JANAVB010025794.1, read on the forward strand.
AGGGGTTATATGTGTTGCGGATACGATATAGTAGGCATTGGGTGGGGAGTACATATCCTTAGCGTATGGGCAACTTTACACATTTTCTTTGTGACCGTACGCTCTACCGGAGATGCAGGTTGACGACCCTTATTTACTGCTGGCCACTGACGTTCGTTGAACGATTATGCCTGAGGCCCCTGGTGCCCCAAGGGGGAACCATGCCGATCCCATTTTAGCCAGGGCCCATGCGTTGGAGGGATGTACTTAAACCGTATTCACATAGAATGGTAGGCTACCCTTATCCGTTAGGTACGAGAACTCTTGGTTTGGGCACTTGTATCTGACTGTGGCTTGGAACAATAACTTGTCACAGATTAGTTCACCACATCTTGTCCTTGTTTGGTTGTAGGTGTGGCTTACTACTCCGATGAGAAGGTATTGAACCTTGTTGGGGTTCGGATACCATATTGGATTCGCGATTTGGAAAGATATCTCACCGTGGGTTAGTGTGCCATCTCCTGTCCTTGTTTGGTTGGGGGGATGGTATGCTACTCCAAAAGATGAGGTATTGGACGATGTTATGATCTGATCTTACTTATTCTTATTGAGCAGTATTTATTCAGTTTATGTTGCATGTTCTTTTGTATCTTGTTACTTCCCTTTGAGGACCTGGTGATCTTTCCAGGTATAGGTGTGCAGGACTTCCCACAGGAGTATGGCTCCACTATAGACTCATCCTTCACATTCGAACATGTTGTACCTTCTGATCACAGCTGCCCCTATTGGGTCGAGGAGCCTATTTAGTCATCATTTCTTATTTTATTTATCTTAGAGGTTTGACTCTATTTCCTTTCAGTTAATTCTGGTACCGGTAGTGGATTTGCCTCCGCCCGGCCAACAGCTATATTTTGACATTTACTTTGATTCATGAGTTACCATTTTCTTTATATTTACTGTGGATGAGATGTAGCTCTTACCTGAGACTGTCTGTTATTATTATTCACAATACAGCTTATGTGTATATTCGAGATTTTCATATATTGGAGTATATCTCGTATATATGCAGCTGGCATGCTTCGTTCCTAGTCCTATTTATTTTGGGACTGGCGCATTACAGGTGGAGTCGGAGGTAGTGACACCGGCGAAGTCGACGACGATGAAGGCGCACCCGGAGGACAATAATGCTCCAACGCTGCTAGTCGCTGGTGGTAGGAATCCATGGCAGATAACAGCCTCGTACTTCTATCAACCATCGAATCTTGCATCAACGTGAGCCTCTCGCCCATGGACAGCTGTGATGCCTGCAGATCCGTCACGCGGCACTCTGTCGACGCTCTAAGATCAGTGACGCCCCGTTCTGTCCTCTCAGTCACATCCCTGAGCTCCATAATACTGTGGTCAAGCGTATCCAATCGTGCTATAAGCGTAGCATCGTCCGTCTGGTGCTGCTCCTGAATCCGTCGTAGCAGTTCATTACGGACAGACTCCACCATCTGCTTGACTCGGGCAGACTCCTGGGAGGGCTGTGGGCCATGCACACTAGCATGGGAGGCCCTAGAGGACTGTGTCGCAACTAGGGCACCATAGGATCCTGTACCGTAGTACGTACCCCTCTGGAGACCACCAGCGGCGGTCACCCACAGCTCGTCCTTCGACGGAGCTGGAGCGGCTGCGAGGAAGTACCGACCTCTCCCGCAACAGGTTAACTAGCAGCCGTCCGCTCCTTAAGTCGTTGAAACTCGGCCTAGAAAGCATGTATACTCTATAACTTCTAATGTCTAATGTACTTATTATTACTAACTACATGAATATCTGTTTGCATGCATATTTACTAAGTTATATCAAAACTAACAGGAAGTATTAAAATAAATAAATAAATATAATTGTAATACTTATATAGGCCTGCTCCGCCCTCTCGTCAATAAGCTTTCCGTCCTTCCGATGTGTGGCCCGGAAGACAGTCACCATATTGGCATTATCACCCCTCCTTACCTGTAATTAAATATATTACCTTTTACTAATTTATCAGACTTGTATTAAAATAATATTTCTGAATAAAAAGACATACCAAACGACGAAAATGTTCTGTCATCGGAATCGACCTACCGTACCACTTTGATCCCTGCTTCCTAGCTGCCTTGGCCTTCTCAGACTTTTCCTTGTACCTTGGCTCGTCGAATCGAGCCTTCATCGCAGTCCACTGCTTAGGGGTGATCCAACCTTGGATCGACTTTTCGGCATGATCACGAGTCTTCTGATCATTAATAGCGTCGCGGATCAGCTTAGTAGCGACGGCAGAAAACATCCCCTCGATCATCTCGGCCCGGTACGGTAGATAGAAAAACATATCCTATAAGAGTGCAAACCAAATATTTATCAATTATATATAATATACAAAAATTATATGATTTATGTTAAAAGCAAATATATTTTAACCTTGAAGCGCACAAACCAGTAGGCCTTCCTCTCGTCTGGAGCATTAGAATAGTTTATCCAAGGACCACCATAATTAGTCCTCAAGAAGTGGCCGATGCGTCGCTGTATCGACGGGGGATGATATCTATACAGACATATTATATTCATGAGAAAAGTTAATTTATGATAAACACATGAAATAAATGATAAACCAAAATACTTACTTTTTACTGTCGGCCCAGATCTTCGTCCTCGTCTCCTCCGGAGGTACACATGTATCATCTGCCTGATACTGGTCGGTCGTCGGCTCAGTCTCCTCCATCTGCTCATCTGTCTTCATCGTCGTATCAACAGGAGAAACGCTAGATGACGGAGCAGTCTCAGGCCTGGAACTATTCGTCCCAGGAGATATGCCACGTAGCGTCGGGGCAGGCAAAGGTACTCTCTGATACACAGGAGTACTGGGCAACGAGAATCCAGAGCCGGTACCCGTAGGAGGTACCGAAGGAGTACCCTGTCCTCTGCCCGTACCAGTACCCCGTACCCCATGTCGGGACATGCAGAATGATCCGCGATGACCTGTCATACCTGATAACAACATATGATGAGATACAACAAATAATAGTACATTAGAAATAGAAAAGTATAACAAAGATAAGATAATAACGAACACCAGCACGAAAAGCATTCATGTTCATCCGCGATGACCTGTTATCCCATATCGTGTATCCGGGCCACCTTGGCGGGGGATTAGCCTTCTCCATAATGCCAGTACGAAAAGCATTCATGTTCCTCCAGTACGGATGATCCTTCGGCAGGAATTGTCAATGAAATCGAAGAAGCACGGTTTGCCTCCGTGTTTCAAATGAAAAGCCTTAGTGCGGTCTATGCAATACGGACATAAAAGACGACCATGCGTGCTTCATCCAGATAACATACCATAGGCTAGAAAGTCGTTGATGGTCCACATAAGTGCTGTCCGCATCTGAAAATTTTGTTTTCTAGGTACATCGTACGTGTTAGAACCTACTTTCCACAACTGATTCAACTCATAAATCAATGGCTGTAAATACACATCGATGTTCCTTCGGATTGTTCGGACCTGCGATAATAACGGTGAGGAACATATATGGAGTCTTCATGCACATCCAAGGCGATAGATTGTACAGAGTGACGATCACAGGCCAACACGAATACTGGGATCTCGAAAGTCCAAATGGGGTAAAACCGTCAGAGCAGAGACCCAATCTGACATTACGCGAATCAGAAGCAAAATCTAGATACTCTCGATCAAAGTGCTTCCATGCTTCTCCATCAGATGGGTGATCCAACACTCCTTCGGTCTGTTCTCGCTTATGCCAACTCATGTTTTCTGCAGTTTTCTTCACCATAAACAACCGCTGCAACCGCGGCGTCAACGACAAGTAGTGTATCGAATCGGTAGGCTTTCTTTCACCGACATACTTTCCTCTACTACTGTCCCTTATTGCGATCAGCACCACAAAATCTGTAGGCATCTTCATCCTTGTCGTCTTTGTAGTACAACATGCACCCGTTGTGACATGCATCGATTTTTTCGTATCCCATCCAGAGCGATCTCACCATCATCTTAGACTGGTAAAAGTCTTTAGGCAACTTAGCACCCTCAGGCAATATTTCTATAATCAACTCCATAACTCGGTTGTAGCAATCTTACGACATATTAAAATCGGACTTGATGCTCAACAATCTTGTAACCACCTCCAATGGTGAATGATCCTCACAACCAGGATATAATAGAGTCCTTGCATTCTCCAGCAACTCCATGAACTTTGCAGCATCGGCGTTCGGTGCCTCCTCAGGTGCATCATGATTGTCCGGATTGAAATTAGACCCTGCCGCATCAAAAACCATGTTCACCAACCCATCGTTGTAAGCATCGTGGTTGTGGACATCCACATAAGGCTCATACTCCGATGCTAAAGACACAAGTTCTCCGTGCGCGCTCTACTGATAGTAATTCGGTGTAAAATCCTTCGAGTATAAATGATACGTGACTTCCACTTCTGGATGATATTTCAAGTTGCGACATCTCACACACGGACACTTAATTTTGGTACCGTCCATGTACTGAGAGAACGCCTTGGCAAACTGCAGGAACTGCTGTACACCCTCTATGAATTCATCCCGCACACCGCACATATCATCAGGATGATGGTTACATCCAAGAACTATTCCGTAGATAGTAATTCAGATCCATATTCATTTAAGGATAATTCTGTAAGATAGATACATGCACTCGTTGAAACACTTGTAAAAGTAATAGGCGCATTAATCATGACATATCCTAAACATTGAAATAGAATCCCAAGTAATCATGATACAACAAGTGGTAATAGTGTATCACATGACATAACCATATAACCATAGTGTATCAGAATTGACCACACAGTAGACTTAGCCTAATTAATCTCCATAAAATGAGTGGTAATAAGTCCATAATTAATCTCTATAATTAATCTCCATAAAACAAGTATAGCTGGTAATAAGTCCATAATTAAGTCCATAAACTCATCTCCATAAAACAAGTACAGCTGGTAATAAGTACTAATAGTCCAACACAAAATATATCCATAAAACTACACTAATGATGACCACGCAGCTCACACACACGCTCAATGATACCATCACGCAACATCTTCGAAAAAGTGGGATCGACGGTAGGAAAGCGTTATTCTACTGTAGGTGCTGGATGAATGGAACTCCCGGTCTCACTAGCTACCGGTGCCATTTTTTCCTTAACAGTAGGAGGAGCCACCTCAGCAATCTGTGTTTCCCTCAAACGACGTACCACTGCTCGGGTCATGGGTACCATATGGTAAGATCGATATTCACAGAGAATATAATTGTAAAATAAGCAAGCTAACTAAAGGAACCATCATCGTTAACTACACAATATTGCTAACTACATAATATTTCTTTAAGAATAAGAATTTTTTTTTCAAAGGGAGAATCATAGATCTCTTTAAATACCATGTCATGGATCCCTAAACATTGAAATAGAATCCCAAGTAATTATGACATAATTAGTTTAAAAAGTTACTATGAGTTAAGGTTGGAATATGAGAAGTTCCAGTTTTTTTTAAGATTATATATGAAAGTCATGACTAGTTTGTAGTAAAACTCATTGGAATAACTAGTCTTCCAAAAATGCACACTAACCAAATGGTTTACATATGTATACTGTCTTTCCCTCTCTCACAATGAAAATCAAATGGTTTACATATATATACCATCTTTTTTTTTCCTCCCTTCCCCCACCCCACTGACCTCCTCACCGTAGACCAACTCTTCATCAGTGGCATCCTCCTCCCCCTCCACCCTATCGCCAACAACTCTAGCATCGTCGAGCCTATCGCTGAGCACGTCGGCAACTCAAGCAACAATCGTTTCTGTGTCAGTGTATCTTTTTAGTGTATCGTGTCAGTAGATTTGTGTCTGTGTCGTATCTAAAATCAGATAAAATATAGGGTTAGGCTTTACCAATTATTGGGGTTGGCTAAGAGGAGGAGGAGGTCGGTGTAGGCGGTTGACGAAGAACTCGTAGAGGGGGTCGGTGGAGGATGAGCCCGGAGAAGAGGAGGAGCTCACGACGGAGGAGGAGCCCGGAGGAGGAGGAGCTCGCGCGCGAAGGGGGGTTGGTGGAGGAGGAGCTCACAGTAGAGGAGGAGGTCGATGGAGGAGGGGATCTTGAAGATGGCCGAGTAGGAGCTTGCGGTGTAGGCGGTTGGAGGAGGAGGGGGTCGGTGGAGGAGCTCAGTTGAAGGAGGAGGTGGGGGCGATCGACAGAGGAGGAGTAGGAGGAGGAGGTTGGTTGAGGCGGAGGAGCGGAGGTACGATGGAGGAGGAGGAGGGGGGCGGCTGAAATGGGGTCGTCAATTGGCTTGGGGGGAAGAAAACTTTTAGGGAAATTTTCGAGTGAAATGGGGGGAAAGGAAAACTGTATCGGGGTTTTGAAAATAAGTTTGTCACGACCCGCACCCGCTTTTCGGATACGAAGCGTGTCCAAGCCTAGCTATGCATCGCGCGGACTCTAGCCCATCTCGAATACGTAAACGCTGTCAAGGCTATGATTTACTGCCAAATCATGGCAATGCAATCTATATCTCAATCCACAATAAGAATATGAAACATGAATGAACACTATGGGTCATGGTCTGCAGCCCACTAGCATAAATGTCCGATAAGACTCTAAGGAATATAACAAGAGTCTACAACTGAAACAAGGAACATGATATCTCATGATGAGGAATGAAAAGCATGAACGGATAATAAACACAATAACAATACCTGAATCCCGTAATGTATCATCACGTCTGCCACCCAGAACTACTAGCTAACTCCATGCAACCACTAAACCTGAAGAGATCATCAGGTCCTCAGAGGAGATAGCAAGATACATAATATACATGCCTATCTAACAGTTTTATCATGCACAAGGAAATAAACAAGAAAGAACAAGGACAAGGCAAATGACTACGAACACAGACACAAACTCGAACACACGAACACCAGAACAACTACGTATAAATGAACTGCCGGATGAACGAAACATGATGATCAATGGAAGAAACCAAACCCTCGTCCCGAGTGTGGACTCACTGGTTTGAACTAAACACTAACCCTCGTCCCGAGTGTGGGCTCTCTGATGTAAATACCCTCATCCCGAGCGTGGACTCTCTGGTGCAAGTCAAGTCAAGTCTACACCCTCGTCCTGAGTGTGGACACTCTGGTGCAATAATCGACATCCTAGTCCCTAGTGATGTAAACAGATCAAGAAAAACACCCTCGTCCAGAGTGTGGACTCTCTGGTGCTAAGGACAACAATGTCAAGGATTTAGCAGTTCACTTACATGTACTCGTTCTATGAAACGACTCAAGCAAAGTACTGACGAGAAACTCCAAATGTGAAACACAAGGCCAAAACATGAACGTGGCTATAAACAAGAAAAATAACTCCACAGAAAATAACACGAAAAAGCACATGTCCATAAATAATCCAAAAGCTGGAAACTGAAATAAAATGCATGAAAATAAAACTGTAGAGGGAGGCAAGGTATACTTGCCTAGTGGTAGCACGAGGAACCAATAACAATCTAGTCCACTGCTAAGCCAAGAAGTCCAAATATCACAACTGTCTCCGAAAGCTGAAACAGACAATGCCAACAGTCTCAGAATAGTCAAATCAGCTAGGATTGCCTATCCTTAAGTCCAATTCTGGACACAGGGACAAAACAGTAATTTCGAGCAAAAACGATGTCCGCCGTTGGACCCGCTTTGTACCGAAAAGCGTGCCAGAGTCAATGGTCTCTAAAGTCGTCAAACTACATGTCTACGGATTCAGTTTTCCGATACGAACCCAACCGTATGTCCAAAATTGGATTCCGGCGGGCCGTACACAAAATCGCCCGTTGAGTGGGACCGTAGGGCCCGCAAAACGACGTACGATTCAACTATCTCAGAATCGGACCAAACTTGGCATACAGGACCAGAAAAACGATACGAACCTGTTGGCACAAGTTTCTTCTCGATCTGACGAGCGTGCACGAAGTAATTGAAAAATTTGCAAAGTGCACGATACGGTAAATTTCGACGGATACGCATCAAATTCGTCGCGCACACGCGACCAATTTGAATTCTGCCAAAGCCCACACGACCATGAAGCCGATACACAGCTTTCGATGCTTTCGATTCGTGACCAGGTTGCCCGGAATGGCGGGACGCATGTCGTGTGGATGGTTTTCAATGTTTTTAAAACAGGTTTTTCTTGATTTTTGTCCATGAATAATTTCCATTATAATACCTAAAAAACAATTCTACAAAAAGGAGTTCGATCTCGTATAGGTTGTCTACAGGTCTGTTTAAATAGATTTTCAAAAAGGTTATTGGGTTAACGAGGATTCGTTCGTGAACATGAGTACTTCGACTGCTTTAATGTCCTGTTTTCGAACGGTTATTCGCTCGACTTTGAGTAGATTTCTTGATTGATCCATGCTAGAAAAATAAAAAGTAATTAAAGGGAAATGTAGACCTATAGGTTGTCGACGTATAGGATCTTGTAATTCGAAAAACCATCAAGCGAGGGGTGAGAAATCTTACGTCGAAGTTGGTTCGGCCTGCCGTTGCTGCTGCTAGATCTGTGCGGCTACACCGGCCTGTGGTGGCTCCGTCGCCGACCGACGGCTGTCCACGGCGGTGCTGGCACGTGCGCGGGGTGCCAGGTGGGTGGTGGTGGAATCTGGGATTAGGGTTCCTAGGTTTTCTCTCCGATGCGCGAATACATATATGTACTCGGTACTCGGTTCTTCAACTCGCGGGGAAAGGGCTTGCTGTGAACATTGATTGAGAGTAGTAGGCCACTGTTGTGGGCCTTTGCAATGGCTTGTGGGCAGCTGGGCTAGGGGCTCACTGGCTTTGGGTATGGAAATATTGGGTCGGGCTTTGCTTGGGCCTTGGATGGCTGGCTTTGCATGCTGTTTGGGTTGGCTTGGTTACTGCTGTGGGGATGTTGGGTTTAGCTGTTGGCCTGCTGGGCTTGGCCCGCCAGAGGGGATGTTGGGCCGGGCAGCTTCTATTCCTTTTTCTATGTCTTATAGTCATATATATATATATATACATTCACAAATAAATATATATACACATATACCATATACATTTATACATACACACATATACATATATTTATAATATGTATTTATTTACAAATACACATATACATTCACACGTACCTTCATAATATACATTTGTATATATATATACACACATTTAATATATATATCTATTTATATATATATATATATACAAAGATACACTTATTTAAATTAATAATAAAGGATTTATTTACTGCATAAATAATAACCTTCGTATTAATTAAACTCCAAAATCGAAAATATAAACCAATAGTGGTTTTGGTGAACCTAACCAGTATACTATTTATCTGGCTCAGAAAATTATATAATTATTAAAACTCTATTTAATAATAATAATACCAATTTTGTACAAATAATCAAATATCTAGAAAATATACGTCAAGTCCTAATTTAATTAAGAAATATTGTACACACATAAAATATCCCTACATGGTCTGTCTTTGGATGCACTGCATCACTACCAAGGCTTGTGCTTGGCTTGGGTTCAATCTGGACTGGTTTGGTACGGCCGGTCTCCCTAAAACTCCATAATATAATTAATTAATAAACAAAACTTCTGTAGGGGTTAAGTCGCAACTTGGCCTGGTTTTCCTAGTTAGGACACTCCTATAGCTTTGCATTCCCCTACCATGGCTAAACACTAGTCAAAGCATGTCACTGCACTATCCGTGCCACGATTTCTAGTCGCCTTGTACTCCAAATCTTAACCATGATTAAAATCATCCACCGTAATATTTACCTAAATAATCATTTATAAAATTCTAGAAATTACCATTTAAATCAAATAAATAATAAAAAAATATTTTGAAAAATTTTCCGGGAAGGGAAGCTACAAATCTACCCACCTTAAAAATAATTTCGTCCTCGAAATTTTAATTCATAACTATGCCATAAAAATTCAAAGTCCTTAATCTCCTCGAATTTAATTCCTCGAAATATTTCATGACTTTCTTTAGTCATTTTATAACTCCGAGTACTTGACGACTTCTACCCACTTTTGGTCATACTACTCCTCAAAATACGGTCACTAAAGTCTTGTGGTCTTCTAACTAGTTGCTAACAATTTTACTGGGCAGATATCTAGGCATATGGCATATATAATCCCTTATATCTATAAACAATCAAAACTTAATAATCATGCAATATTTATACTATAATTTAAGAATTTCTGATAAATTCTAAGCAGCACGATCGTTCGTCACCTCGAAATAAAAGGGATGAGAATCAATGGTACGGAAAGCAAGAAAGTATAATCGAGAGCAAATTTGGAATTTTCAAGGACGTAGAGAATTTCTAGGAGAATTTTCAAGGCAGAGTGGATTGAGATTTCTAAGGTTTAGTCATTGTCGCAGGCTCGTACCGGTACAGTTACGTAACCGATACGATATGCTATGACCTGCATGGGCCACCAAAAAAACTTGTCACGACCCACACCCGCTTTTCGGATACGAAGTGTGTCCAAGCCCTGCTACGCATCGCACGGACTCCAGCCCATCTCGAATACGTAAACGCTGTCAAGGCTATGGTTTACTGCCAAATCATGGCAACGCAATCTATATCTCAATCCACAATAACAATATGAAACATGAATGAACACTATGGGTCGTGGTCTGCAGCCCACTAGCATAAATGTCCGATAAGACTCTAAGGAATATAACA
>JANAVB010025794.1:11153435-11223435 GCA_029216955.1 Iris pallida
ATTTATTTATTTAATTATTAGATTATTGACTTTCTAGGAGACTCGGTTGTACCAATTTAGTCCCGACTTGACCCGAATCAAATCCAAATCTAAATAGACATGTAGTACTCTCAAATACCTTCATTTTGATATATATTTTGTATATATATTTTATTAATATTAATATTTTTTCAATTTTGGAAAGTTTATATTTATAGAAAGTGTCTACGTGTAATCCTAGTGTAATCCTAGTTGGCATTAGTTTATATTTGACCCAAAGTCCAACCCAAAACTAAGTAGACATGTTGTGCATTAATATATATTAATAACTATATATATTTTATATTTAATTCAAATTTGGATTGTATTTATATAAGATAGATTTAATTAGTCTATATTAGGAAAGACCTTTTTAATCCTCAATCCAATCAATTAACCAACTCACCAAACAACCAAACCATACCAAGTGGACCCCCACCATGCAGTGTTTTCCCAAGAAACCTCCCCCCTTTGGCCAAACATCTCTTTAGGAATAGGATTCCTACTCCTTTTCATGCATGCAACCCAAAAAGTCCATATATATACCTACTTTTAGCCAAACCCAAACCTTGACTTAATTCTTCCTTCATCTTCCTCTCCATAGCCGACCAACCCCGTCCCCCCTCCAAATTTTGGCAGCACCTCCTCCATCTAAATCCATCATCTTCATCCCCTCCATCATAGAACTCTTTCTCCTCCATAAAAACTCCTTCTTTCATCCTTCTTCTATCCAAACTCCACCAAACAAACCCTAAAAATTTCATCTTCTCCATACAACCATCTAGAGCCATTTCCAAACCCTTTAAACTCATAAATAGAGGATTAACAAGCAATGATAGCAATAAAGGTGGGAGCTTTGACAATGAGCAGCCTCCACAACCCAACTAGCAAGGACTTTTGATAAGAAACCCTAATTTTTTCATCTCAAACCTATGCTATAATTCTGAAGAAATTCTATTACTAAATCTGTCAAAAAAGTATTTTGGTACCTTTTGTTATTGTCACAACCCGTACCCACTGTGAGGGTACGAGTACGTAACAGCGCCCAGCCTACGCCGCAGTGTCGGCGGTAGAACGTTGTTCTAAGTCTCTAACTAACCATCAACTCATGCAGTATATAATGTACTCATCATGATCAACTCCGAACGGAGGACAAGTATAAGATATGGTGTAACTCAATCACAGTCTAAGAACGATAAGATAACACAAAAATATCACTAAGAAATTGAAGACAACAAAACTACTAATATAATAACAACAAACTCAAAAATCTCAATACATCTCAAGTCTCAAATCTCTATATACAACACCAATTCTAAACAGGAAAACTAAAACAAGACAGACTAACTAAACTCCCGATCACTCCTGAGTGTCGGGGCTATAGGTAGCTAAGCCATCTCCTCAGTAAAATATAGGGCATGTGTCCTTAGGGCAACCATCTGTAAAATTTTCAACAGGTCCAGTCAGGACAGGAATGAGCACATCTCATCTAGGAAATCCAAGTAAATGACAGAGAACTATAAAGCAGTTATAGACACTTGTATTGATGAAAATGGCAGTTTATATTCTGGTGATGGTAAGAAAGACAGATAAAGTGTAAGGAAAGTAAATACTAAATAAGAGAAGAATCATAGCAATGAAGACTGTAAAAAAATAGAACTAGCTGAACCAGGATAATATGATATAAAGTCCAGGCAACAATGTAGACCAGTGTAACTCCAATGTAAGTCCAGTACATGATGAATCTCATACAAGATGAATCTAGTAAGAGATGATTCCAGTTATAGTGATCAAGGATTCCAGGATGAGTCCAGCCTATACTCTAGCAGTATGTTTTAAAATATCGAGATCGACATGTAAACGACTGTGGGTAATCCGGCACATCTCTCACTGATCAGGCGAGAGATGGCTATCATTCCAGTAGATTCCAGTAGGGGTGATTCCAGTAATGGGGTATGTCTACATGTCTTACTCTAGTATTTTCCCTCCCAGCAAGTGAATCCAGAATTCTGACACAATGATTCAAGATGAGTCCAGCCAAAATATAATGATACCAGTAAATGATTCCAGTAAATGATTCCAGCAGGTGATTCCTGTAATAGAAGCCGGAAATGATGATACCAGTAATAGAGGCCAGAAAATAAATGTGTGTCATATACATGAATCCAGTAATATCCACACGTGTTGTAACAAAGAATCGCATACAACTAACTAGAACTGAAGTACAGTAATTGACAAGTAAATGAGAGAACTATCAGAGAATGTACTCGCCTGCTACCCTGAAGAGAGTAGTATAATACCAGATGCCTACACCGGAGTCACAATATCCTAAACAGAGTAATATGGGTCATGATATGTAAAAGACAAGAGAATTGAAAGCTACAAAGCAAACTACATGATTTCTAAGCCAATCTAGGTCAAAGTCCAACTCTAGTCAACTCTGGGTCAACTGTTTTGGTCAATGTTGACTTTGGTCAACAGTCCAATATTGGTCATAGGTTAACTATCTAATCAGCTCTACCTATACCATATCACACAATTAAGGATATAACATATTACCCATATCATATACATATATATATATCCCAAACTAATTTATACTACATAACCTATATAGGGTACTTACCATATCCTAAGTATCATCTATGTATACAAGGACTAAATATATACAAGGCTAATCAAGCATATGGATAGGCTAACTTATATGAGACTGGACACCATAACATATATACCCTTAAATGAAACTCTCACTCTAAACACCCATACTCTTCACTCTCAACACTAATCTAAACTCTAAACTTCAAACCTATATTTGACACTAGCCCCAACTCTCATGACCCAATTGATTTCTCCACAAAACTATACTAGGACATATCAATCTAACTCACACTATTTCCTCACCCTCTCAAACCATGTGGCCAAAGGCCCATGCCCTCTCCTAGATACACATCTTAAACTCTATAGGATTTATAAGCTAAACTAGCTCACCCTCAACTTCAACATTCACTCCAAGACTTAATAAACCACTAACATACCTATATCTACACTATCACTTGCCTCAATATCCTATGCACTTGCTACATAATACCTCAATACTAGGTAAGTCCAATTCTCCCAATTCCCTTACACAAAATTCTTACCCTTAGCCTAGGACTGAAACCCAACTCAGTCAATGACTGATACCCCAAACAATCTGCACAACATGCCTCTGCTTGCTGCAAATGCTAAAGAGCTAATGCCTGCAGTGCCATAGCTTCACTGCTAATGCAAGTGCAGGCAATGCTCTGCCTACTGCTGCTGAATGCAATGCAGGCCAAGGCATGGCCTGCTGTATTGCTAAGGCTGCTGCTGCCTGCTGTAAAAGCCAGGCTAAGCGACAACAGGGCAAGCCAATTAAGGCAGGCCATGCCAGTCCAGTGCCTATGCAGCTGCTACTGAAATTCCTATACCTACTACTACACTGCCAAGACACCTACTGCTACTGCAACATACTACTGATACCTCTCTCAATTCAAATCCCAGAGTTTAACCTACAACAACCAAGCCAATACTATTGAACCCTTAAAACAAGGAGAAACCTAAACCCCACAGTCTCAGGAAATCGAGCATATCAATGACAGTGCACACAATAAATAACATTTGAAAACTCAAATACAAAACCCAACCACAATTTAAACCCAAGGTCCCAGCCCACTGCTACAGAAAAAATTGAGCTAGCCTATATACAAACCTATGCAAACAATTAATTCAAACCAAACTGAATTCACCAAAACTCAAATTGGTTCTAAGGAAAAGAACTGATTCTCAGGAATTTAAAATTGAACAAACATTCAATTGAAGTAACGTTAAATAGTCATTCGAAAGCCAATACATTGTCCAAAATCCCATTCTCAGTTTTTGTGGAGTGTCAAAGGGTGTGTATGACTGGAATACAAAAATGTGTGTATAGAGTGAAAAAGAATTGAGGGTGAAGTTTCAAGCCATGGTGTCACATAGGTGTGTAGGTGACTTCATGAGGGTGTGTGTGTGGATTAAACTGTGTGACAGTGAGCAAAGTGCCAAAGTGTGTAATAGGGGAAACACCCCACAGGCTGTGTGTGTATATGACAGTTTAAATTAGTGTGGCAAATCAGATTTATAGGTTCATGTATGCATGAGTGTGTGGCTTAGTGAAAAAGGTAGTTCAAATGCAAATTCTCAGGTTTTTGGTCAATGTAATCTCAGGAATCAGTGCACTGACAGTTCACGTATCAACCCCTTGATACCACCCCATTCAACAATCAAAAAGAGCAAATTCGAATATAAAAGCCCAACAAAATCAGTAAACAGACTTATAGTAGACTAATACTCATGTAGAAGAATCTAAAAATGGTTAATAAACTTAAAAAAATTAGTTTTGGGAGCAATGAAGTTCAGAAAATGATTGTTCGAGACTGCGTATCAGTCCACATTCAACACGCAGTCAAAAATCCTATTTACTTGATAACAAACTGTCCTAACATGAAAAACGTATCCATCTGTAGTTAATACACATGTGCACATGAATATACATGTAAATTGAATATCAAAAATTATTAAAAATGGGATTAACAGTTCAACTTATAATAACAGGGAAGTATGTATTCAGACACAGGGAAACTTTCGATTTGATCTGTCAAAACATGATAACAAGATGAAGTAAAGGTTGGTAATTAGTGTGCCTCATGTGTACGTGTCCCCACAAGCCTACACATGTCTACTAAGTGGACACATTCGTGTCAAAGCTAACTAAATAACTGTGTCAGGAAAACAGTGCAATCATGGCCTCGTACAGCCGTGTCGAGCCCTCGTGCTCTCGACACAAGACGACACGTGCCTCGTGCTCGTGCACGTGGGTTCGCCCATAGTAGGCTAGGTGTGTAAGTGCCTGCATTGTGTCCAAAGTGCGTCGTGTCCAAGAAAACTGTGCGTATTAGACGCACTTCCTGCGCGCATGCACGACAGGCACCGACCCGTGCGAGTGAGATTTCTCACAAACCACTCGACGAAGTCGCCGCAAAATTGGTGAGCGTGCTGTCAGTCATTGCCCGCAGGTGTGTGCAAAGTTTCGTGTCACAACGTGCAGTGTGGTGTCCGCTACAGTGCCCGAGCAGCAGGACACTGCACGGTGTCCTCGTGCACGCGTTCGTGTCCGGTTTTGGACACGAAAACCAACACAATACGTGCTCAGTCATAAATATACCTAATCTACATATTGAGAGCTATCCAAAATATAATTTGTTTCGAAAAATATTAACATTCAATCCATTGAGGCATCTCAACAAACACCTAACATTCACTACGACACGTGTCCGATACGGACACCAAACGGACACAAAATTCACCCAAATTTCAGGGACACCTAGGGGACTCCTAGATCTAGCACTACATGCAAAGAAAACTAAAATTTAAATCAATTTAGAGGGTTTTACCTATATGTGCAAAAAGCTTGAAAAAGCTTCAAATGGGGAATTCTTCCTCTTGATGCCAAAAGCTCCAAATTGTCCCAAAGCTGGGATTAAATTCCACATTCAGAAAATAGAAGGAAATTAGGTTATAATGCAAGAAACTAGGATTAAAAAGGACTTAAAATGGATTTATGGAGATTTTTGCAAGAGGGACAATACCTTTCTTTTTCCAATGTTGAAATGAATGAAAGAAGGAGGCAAGCCCTAGAGAATAAGTGTTTATATACGGTGGGGATCCCTATGGCTGGTCATTTAGGGTTTGGTTAGGGTTAGGGCTTAGTCTAATGGCTATGGGCCAAGTTGCACTAGTCATGGAACCAATTTTTAGGTCTCAAGCCTGTGGACCAATTCACCAATCCTCCTACTCAAAACTTGATCCTAAGTGTCCTAACTTGAGTTGACTTAAGTTAAACTAGGGTCCATACTATGTTAACTAGGTCACCAAGTCGAAGTCAAATCTAGGACAGTCTCTTAAGTCGCAGCTAGTCAAAAGTCAAAATCAATAATCACCAGTGCAATAAATCATAAAATAATTCAAATAGGCCAAATGACCAAAATACCCCTAGGCTAAAAATGATAATTAATCATCCTAATGACATGGGTAGGCTCTAGGTCATGCAGTCTCTACAGTTTCACTAGCTGCACACCAAAATCACAAGTCATGACTTAAAATAGTTTTTAAATAGTTTAAAAATAATTAAAAATTACCAAAAATCGTGATGTAAAATAAATATCAATGAATAATAATTATAATTATAAAATTTCAAAAATAACCTCATCTAGAAAATTGGGTGTTACAGTTATGTATTTTCATCCATTAATGTTCATATATATGAATTAGGATTTTTAATTATTTTTCCACGAATTTAGCAACTCAAATCTGGTCAAAAAATTATAGGTCAAAACTAGCTTTTTCGGGTAATCTACCGACTTAGGATGTTCCAAATTAGTAGCATAATTTAACTCTTATATTCATGTCTTAATTCTGAGATATAATGTACTTAAATTCTGTAAAAAATATATTTTTGAGTATTTTAGCTATTTTGAGTAATTAACCATGTTCAGGATGAGTTTCGGGTATACAAGCTGACGTAGTAGTCAACTAGTCACATAATTCTTTATAAATCGTAATTCTATAATTTTAGAGTTAATACTGTAGAAAATAGTCTTAAATATTATTTTTAGGAATTTTCTATTATTTTTAAGTGTGTTATTGAAGTGGGGTCATAACCGATTAATTGGAAGGTCAAAATCCCTAAAACTGTGTTCCGAGGTCTCGTTGGACACGTATGTATGTTATACAATTTAAGTAGTCCTACGAGATATTTGAATATAGTTAAAGTAGTTTAAAATACTAATTTAGATAATTATTTTTTTATAAGTTTCATAAATAGTTAAATAAATTATTTAGGAGCATTAAATTTCGGAGGCGTGGACACGAGAGGGAGACTTCATCTTCACATCACGGAACCAGGCAAGTACACCTTGCCAAACTTTACAGTACTTACATGCTATTCTATGTTGTTATTCTTTTATGTCTCACTTGGTACATATTTCTCTCCTGATTCATGTCATGGTTATTTCTAGTTTTACGTGCACGTAGATTGTTACTCTCTTTTTCCATATTGCTTGTTCTATTTTCCTAATCCTATTCATGTCTAGTGATACTATTGCTATGCCTATACCATGATCCCTTGACCTGTTTGACTTGGACTTGAACTTATCTTGATCCGATTACCGTACTGGATTAACTTGACCTGATCGTGATTGTTTTCACTTGATCCTGACTTGTTATTAGACGTGACTATACCTGACCACCTCGTTCGTGAGCTCCTATCGAGTACGAATGAGCCTTACTATTGTTAGGGATTCCCCATCGACTACTGGCTATAGGGCTGTGAGCTCCCATCGGGCTGCGGTTACCCCGACTTACTATTAGTCACGCTTGATAGCACTATCCTTGATGGTATGCCATTTACACTTATTACTTAGTCTCATATTGTTTCCTTGTATCATTTCCTTTTTTTTTCTTGTATGTTATTATTGTACAGTAGGCATGTATACTATGTGTCTTGCTAGTCCCCTGAGGACCTGGTGATCTCTCCAAGCTTAGTTAGAGATGAGGAGTACTTGGAGGTTTATGACTCTGGCATCGAGACTGGTGACGTACCTTCGTAGGAGGACGAGATAGTGGCCGAGGATTTCTCTTGAGACATGTTTCTTTATTTTAGACTTGATACATTATTTTCTTTCTTTTCATCAGTGGACATGTAGTTGATTATTCGTTTCTTATTACTGTGGTTTCAGGATGTCTTACCCGCATGGTTATTATTTCTATTTCATGTTGGACAGATCTTTATCATTATTATGATTTTATTGGACATGATATCTCGTGTCTTATTTTCTGTGTGAATGAGATTAGCTGTGACCTGTGACTAGTATTGTATTTCTGGGTTGTTATCATGATTTACAGCTTAAGCATTTCGCTAATGGACTTACTTTGAGATTTCCTCTTTCCTCCGAGATATGAGTCGTGATCAATATGCGATAAACATGTTGCAAGTCATGACCAATGTATGATAAACAGGTCAAAAGTCATAATCAATGTACGATAAACAAGTCACAAGTCATGATCAATATACGATAAATAAGTCACAATCACGACCATAAATAGTAAATAGGAATCAAGATCAAGAATAAAATCAAGAACAATAACCGGGATCACGTGTCAAGACTGTGTCACAATATGAGACATGACATGACATAAAAATAGTGCATTTATAATGTATTAAGAACATAAGGAGTGTACTTGCCTTGGGTCCAAATTGTTGACTATAAATCTCCTATAAAGAATAATAGAAAATAATTAGAGAAAATTTCTAGCTTCTTACAATACTAATCTTCTAACTACTTTTAACAAACTACTTATTAGTTAGCTAACAAGTCACTAATCAATAGTAATAACTATTTAATATCTAAATATTAAGACTAGCTAAATTTAAGCATGACAACCAACAACTTTTACTAAAACTAAACTTATTCCCCCTTTTCTACATCTTGAACCTACTAGGCATGGCTCTAGCCTAGTCCAAATTCTCAAATTCATTTCTATTTCCTTATCCTTTTCTATTCACAAACTGGGTCCAGATCTAGAGGCCGGCCCAACTCTTTACTTTTACTACCAAAATAAGTCAATTTAGCAATGTATGTAGCGACGAAAGAAGAAAAGGTCGCTAATATAAAATAGTTTAGCGACGTAAAGTATATACGTTACAATACGTCGCTACTGGCGACGTTCTGCGACGATCAATGACTTCATTAAAATATTAGAAAATGCACGTCACTAATAGTCACTGAGCGTCGTTGAGTTTTTGACGTCAGCGACATAAATATACGTCGCAATATATTAAAATTTCAGCGCCGAAGATATAGTCGCTGAACGTCGCTAAGTTTTTAACAACAGCGACTATTAGCGACGTTTAATAATGACGTCACTAATATTTTTAATATAGGGTTCCAATTGCATTTTTTTCCCCTCTACTCGTTCGATCCTAAAATTTTTGAATGTCCCCAGCTCCCCTCCGTCTTTATCTCCCCTCCGCCACCTCCGATCCACAGCTCCTCCGCATGCCTCCAGCCCCTCCTCTATCTCCAGCCCTCCGTTCGCCTACGTCGCCTCCAGCCCACTTTTGTCTCCGATCGACCATCTCCATCCCTTCTCCGTGCGCCTCCAGTCCCTCCTTCGCGTACCTCCAGCCCCTCCTCCGCCTCCAGCCGAACCCAAGTTCGCCTATGCTGCCTCCAGCCTCCCATTTTGGTAAACCCCTCTCTCTATCTTTCTATTTTCCTCTCTCATAGAACAGACATGTGAGACAGGGACACCACCCGACCATGAAAACTTGGACAAACACGCTGACACGGGACATAAGGACATACCTGAGCATAGAGACTTGGATACGCTGTCACGGATGCTCCTAATGTCGTAAGGGGTCAGATGCTCCTAATGTCGTAAGGGGTCAGACCCCTCTCCGCCTGCCCCCTCATTCAGGAGCATGACAAGAATTTGATCCCAGGGGACATTTAAAATTTTTCCTACATAACATTGCCGAAGAGGAAAAGAATCGATAACAAAGGTTTTTAAAAGAGTTGTTATATGAATTTTGCTTGTGTCGTGGTTGTCACGACCCGATCCCAACTAATTGGGTCGAACCGGATCATGCCCAGCCTGCACCGTTGTTGAGACGGCGGCAGTAAGCTGTTCCAGTAGCAGGTAACCATACAACAACACTATATTTGTCATAACTCAACATCGGGAAATGAAACTTTATTAAACTTGGAAATTTAAATACAAATGAAAATGTTCTGAAATGAAATAACAGAATGAAATGACAAGAATGCAGAGAAAGGAAATCTATCTATCAGCCGGATCATCAGCCTCAGTCCCATCGTCCTCCAATGGGGACTCTGGCAGCACTACCGGGTACAGGACAGGGTCGTAGTAGCTGCTGATTAACAGCTCAGCATCCTCAATGTCTCCTAAAAAATGTATCTCCAGTCAGGAGGGAGCAAAGTACAATTCATGCTAATTTAACAGTTAAATTAAATAATAAAATCATGCAGTTCTAAACAGTTTAAATATGAACAGTTTTCATCAGTAAAACAGTGTGATTTTGAACAGGCAATAAAATATGACCGGCTTAGGTTTGTTACAGTAAAGGATAGGGGTTTTGTTACAGTATGGTCATACTCATTACACTATTCCCCCAGTCCCAGTAGTTACAGTGCTCTCAGAGAGAGTTTCGTGTTTGCATCGTGGTTTAAACTTGCAGTAAAACGATTAATTAAATAACTGTAAACTAACACAAACTATACTTGCCTCAAAGGATTTGACTGGAGAGGTAGAAGACTTCGAGACATGAAATCAGAATCGTCCTCGAATTCCTACATTCGAAAAATTGACTCAGATTCCAGGTTTACCAATCTAGCTACGCTAGTTGAAATCTCTATTTGTGTCCTAATCCAATTTTAATTCTTTAATTAAACCAAACACAAAAATACGATTATTTGTGCGTTGATTTAGTACAAGGAAAAAAAGGTCGTTTTAAACTTTTGAATTCGGAAAACTTCGTCGATACCAGATTAATTTATTAAAACTTTGTATTTTCATAGTTTATAAATATAAAGCTAATTTTCTTATTTAATGAGAAATACATAATTTTTAATTAATAATAAAACTGATAGATTTTAGGTGAGAAAATCTTATTAATTTTTATACGAAAATACTTTTTATCAAATTTACTCGTTTAATACAAAAACCCGCAAAATCAGAAATAACCAGAAGCTACGCTACCAAATACAGTTACAGACCACAGCCAGCTGGGCTTATGCCCATTACAATTTATTTACATAAATTGAAATAAGACAAAACTGCCGTTAGTCCTAAACTTTAAATAAATAAAATATAAACAGAATTAAATAGTAAAAATAAGGATAAATATCGATTCTCAGATATGGTCCAATCCTCAACTGGGCTAATGCCTCAACGTCCGGGCGAAGCCGATTTCGTTTGCACTTAGCCGGGTCCATTGACCGTACGGTCGTCACCCAAATCCAAATATCAAATAAAATTCCGAAATCCGTTTTAAATTTGTTTTTAAAATAATCTAGGATTTACGGAAAAATTCGGCAGCATCTCCTCTGTTTTTGGTCAACCCAAAAACTGGGAAATAGCTCCGATAATTTCTTGCAAATCCCAAACCAGGGAAAACCCGAATTTGTATATATATATAAAAATCCACAACCAATCCACAGAATAATCGGAACGACCCCAATAGTTTTCGGAAGTCCGATTCCAACCCAAAAATCACAAAACGCTACCGGAAAAATCCAGAAAGCTAAAACATACTAAAAACCAATTCCCGAAATATTCAAGAAATCCAAAATAATCCACAGAACCTATCCGATGGTTCTAGAAAAATACGACGTCGCTAAAACTGAATTCCCAAAGGGAATCGGGGACCATTTCTCATCATAGACTATATGAAAAAGAGACGGGACAGGGGTTATACCTCAGGTTGCTCGGCTAGAGCTCTCAGATGAAATAACAGAAAGAAATAAGAGCTCCGAACAGTAAAATAATCCCGGAACAGTGCTGGAACAGCAGCGAACAGCATCGTCGCTGCCACAGAACAGCAGATCGGGTCACGGGATCGCGGCCAGGGGAGTGCGCGGGCTAGGGCACATGCCTAGGTCAGCGGGGAGCCGGCCACAGGGGGTGGCGTGCGGCAAAGGAAAGTCGGCCAGAGAGGGGCCGCGCGGGGAGGAGTCCGCACGGGGAGGACGCGGCTGTGCCGGTGGGCGGCGACGACAGCGTCGGCCTGAGAGGCGCGCTGGGGCGCTGCCAGCAGGGGGTCGTCGGCGGGCTTGGGCGCAGTCGGGCGGCGTCGGCCAGAGGGAGGCCGGCGGGTGGCTCTCGGGGGGAGCGGGGGTCCGAGGCGCGGGGCCGGTCACGAAGTTGAAGGCGCGAAGGGGCTGTGAGGAAGAGGAAATTTGTGGAGGAAGAAGAGAGGGAGAGAGTTGGTGGGAAGAGAAGAGAGTTTGCTTCTCTTGAGAAGAAGAAGAGAGTGTGGCGGTTCTCTGGTGAGGAGTTGAGGGCTTATTAAGGAGAAGGAGAAGAAGAAGTCTACTCCTGTACGTGGGAAAGGGTGAATATGTGGAGATGAGGAGAAGAGGGGAGTGAGAATAGGTGCTGAGAACGTGTGAAGGATGGGGAAAACGTGAACTAGTGTGCTGGTCCTTCGGGACCAGCTCTTAATATATATATATTTTAAAACATTAACCAACAGATTTTAGGAAAGAAAGAAATGGGATTTGGGTTCGGGCTCAGGCCTGGGTCTGGGTTCGGACTCGGGTCTGGGTTCAACTCAAAAATCCATGTTGTTAATTTTTCGAAATCATTTTAACACTCAAAAATATAATAATAATAATAATAATAATAATAAAATACTAATATTAATTAATTCACAGAAAATGGATTTCACAGTGGTCCATCAAATACGCCCAACCATAACAAAATAACTTTCCGCTCGTCACATCTCTCAAGTTCTAGTAGAGTGAGGGAGACTTTACGGTGTGCGGTCATGCCAAAAAACTGTCCAAATTTATTTGTTAGATGATCTAGCCTGGCCCGATCCTATTGGTTGTGTCAAGAGTGAGTGGCCTAGTGTGTAGATTGCCACCCATATAATGGAGTTTGAAATCGGAGTTGTCCACATGTCTTCTAAGTTTGAAATCATATCTTCGTGCTATTACTTTTGCAAGCCTTTGAATGATGTGCACGTATCTATCTTACTTTATCTAAAAATGGATATGAATTACTACCTACAACATTGTTCATGGATGTACAATCGCCATCCTGATGACATGTACGGTGTGCGGGATAAATTCATAGAGGGTGTACAACAGTTCTTGTAGTTCGCCAAGGCATTCCCTCAGTACATGGACGGTACCAAAATTAAGTATCTGTGTGTGAGATATCGCAACTTGAAATATCGTCCAGAAATGGAAGTCACATATCATTTGTATTCGAAGGATTTCACGCCGAATTACTATCAGTGGACCACGCACAAAGAACTTATCTTTAGCATCGGAGTCAGAGCTTTATGTGGATGTCCGCAACTACACTGCTTATGATGATGGGTGGGTGAACATGATTTTTGATGCGGCGCGACCTAGTTTTGATCCGGACAATCATGATGTAGCCGAGGAGGCACCGAATGTCTATGCTGTAAAGTTTATGGAGTTGCTGGAGAATGCAAGGACTCTATTATATCCTGGTTTGAGGATCATTCACCGTTGGAGGTGGTTACAAGATTATTGAGCATCAAGTCCAATTTTATTATATCGCAAGAATGCTACAACCTACTGATGGAGTTGATTATAGAGATCTTGCTGGAGGGTGCTAAGTTGCCTAAAGACTTCTACTGGTCTAATAGGATGGTTAGATTGCTCTGGATAGGATACGAGAAAGTTGATGCATGTTCCAACGGGTGCATGTTGTACTACAAAGACTGTTGGCCCATTCCATGGTCACACCCGATTTTAATAATCGACACTAACTTAAGTCAATACACAAAATATACTAACTGCTGCTAATCATTTCAGGTCTTGTGAAATCAATATCAAAAAGTGTACTACTACATCAGCAAGCATGTGACTCATCATACTGAAGATCATTTTCATTGGAATCAAGTCCGAGTCATTTTACAATTTATTATGTATTTTATCTTTATTGAATTTAGGATATAACTTGTAAGATTGACTGGATACTACTGGCTTAGGTTAATCATAGTCCACTTTCCTATACAGCCTACAGATCCAAAGTCCACTTACCAAAAATATCATTCACCTTCTGCAACAAAATTGACAAATATTTTACATTTTTACTGAGACAGAACTCAAGCCGAGTTCGGTCCGAACTCTGACTGAGTTTGGTTAGTTTGAATTTAAATATTTGTTGCCTCCAAATATGCATGCAATGTTCGTTTGCGATATCTTTGCATTAGAACTCTGCCCGAATTTTGTCCGAGTTCGGTCCTCGAAAACACCTATAAATAGAAGAGAGTTTCTTATTTCAAATCACTCAATCATTTTCATCTTTTTTTCTCTCTTTAATAAGTGTTTTCATCTGATAAAAAGCTTTTATATTTCACCTACACATTTCTTAGCCAAAGCTAGTAATATCTATTTGATCTAGAGTCTTTTGGTTCTCAAGAGTTGTAAAGAGGTTGTTCAAAGTTCAGAAACTATCTCCGTTGTGGAGCCGGTCGTGCGCTCGTCGCCAAGCACGGTGTTGTGAAGTCGGTCGTGCACTTGTCACCAAGCACAGTATTGTAAGAGACTGCAAGCTCTCAATTACCTTATGCCTTAGTAGATTACATCGAGCAAGAGTACTCGAGACTGGATTAGTCCTCTCAGAGGGATACCATTATACATCGCTGTGTTACTGAGTTTGATCTATCTCTTGCTATATTTATTTACTGTCTCTTATCCACTGCCTTAGTTATCTGCTTTTATTTTTTAAGTTGGTGATTATTTTCCGCTGCACTCGCACTCACTCTATTCACCCCCCTCTAGAGGTGCTCAATGGTCCTACAATTGGTATCAGAGCAGGTTATATTCTAATATAACAAACCTTAGAGAGTATATATGGCAGCAGTGAAATCAATATTCAACGGTGAAGGGCAATCCATAAATAGACCCCCACTATTTGATGGTACAAACTAAACCTACTGGAAAACACGAATGACTTTCTTTTTAAAGTCTATTGACTTTGATCTTTGGTCTATAGTAGTTGACGGTTATAAAAAATGGGCACCTACAGTAGTTGATGGCGTGCTTGTAGACAAGCCTCATGACAAATATATAGAGGCTGAAAAAGCAAAGGCTAGTCTAGATGCTAGTGCCATCAACACACTGTTCTGTGCAATTGACAAAACGGAGTTCAACAGAGTTTCAACCTGTAAGACGTCTCATGAGATTTGGAAACTTCTTGAGGTAACTCATGAAAGTACTTCCCAAGTGAAGGAATCCAAAATTAGCAAACTAACACAGGAATATGAATTTTTTAAAATAAAATCCGGTGAGTCAATTACACAGATGTTCACTCATTTCCTTGATATTACTAATCCTTTGTAATCTCTTGGTAAGGATTACAGTAATCACGAGAAGATCAAAAAAGTGCTACGGGCTCTAACCAAAAAATGGAATCCAAAGGCAACAACAATCATTGAAGGAAATGATCTCACCACCATATCTCTGGAAACACTGATGGGCGAGCTCATGACCCATGAGCTTGATCTGTAAGAGTTTGAAGAATCAACCCCAAAGGAAAAATCTGTCGCCTTTAAAGCTCAAACCAGAAAATCAATATGCAATGATTCTGAGGAAGAACCATCAAGTGGTGATGAACAAGCCCTACTAGTGAAGAACTTCAAAAAATTCCTAAAGTTTGAGAAATCAAACAGAAGGAAGAGAGATATCCAAGAAAGCAATGAAGATGAAACAATATGCTTTGGATGCAAAAAATCTGGGCATATGAAGAAGGACTGTCCAACTTCGAAGAAAAGCAGTCCATACGATAGATCAAGATCAAGCAGAAAGGCAACAACTAGTCAAAAGTATGAAAATACAAGTATCTGACATGAAAGCGATGCCACTGATAAAGAAGAAGAAGACAGACCCTGCGAAAATGCCAATGTCTGTCTTATGGCTTTTGATAAGGTATCCTCAATCCCTTTGTATGACGATTTTACTTTCGATGAATTAGAAAATGCCTTCAGCGAACTACTTGAAGAACACATAAATATGCTTGACAAGTATAAGCAATCTCGAAAAGAGATTAAGGTATACACAACCGAAATAGCTAGACTGTCCAGTCTCATTGAAGACATTAAAGAGACGTCTACTACCTGTAACACGGAAGAGATAGCCAAGCTTAAAGTAGACTATCATGAGGCTATCCTCAAAGTTGATAAGAAAGAAAGAGACTATGTCAAAGTACAAGAGTTATATGACATAGAGAAGAAGAAGCACTTAGTCACAAAATAAAGACTCATAGACATGACTGCTAAATATGAAGAGTCTTTTGCAGTTTCTAAAAAGTTAGAAATCAAGTTAGACAAACAAGCAATACCTGTGACATAGCCTAAGTTTAGTCCTAATGCTAAGCATACACCTAAGAGGACTAAAACACAGAAAGCACGAAAGAAACACGAATATCACCATGCTTTCACTTATAGGTTTTCAAAGAAACCACATAGGCATGGCAACACAGATTCTACTAGCACATTTTTAAAACTTACTTGCACATATTGTGGTACTCATGGACACATATCACAGTATTGTTTAGCAAGAAAACTTGTTGACAATCGTACATTATTTTGGAGACCTAAGAGTAATCAATATGGACCCTTCAGTAATAGATACCAAAGGATTCATCTACTTGTTTTGTAGGTGGACCCACAACCATCTCATGCTGAAAGCAAGTGGATCCTCGATAACGGATGTTTGCGGCACATGACTGGTGATGCATCTTTGTTCGCCACGCTATCGATGAAGAAAGAAGGATACGTCTCCTTCGGAAACAACCTGAGAGGTGATATAATTGGAAATGGCACTGTTGGTATATCTCCTTATCCTTTAATAAAGATATTTGTCTAGTTACAGAATTGAAACATAACCTATTAAGCATAAGTCACTTGGCTGATAATGGTTATGGTATCAACTTTGTAAAAGACAAATGTACCATATATGATATGTCATCTGGTAATCCCGTATATGAAGGGATTAGAGAAGACAATATTTATGTTTTTTTTTCTGGAGAGTACTAATAATGTAGGAAGATGCCTAGTAGCTAACCTAGATGAAAGCTGGCTATGGCATATGAAACTAGGACATGCTAATATGGACACTATCTCACGACTGAGCATTAAGAAGCTGGTAAAAGGACTTCCTGAAATACCGTTAAAGAGAGATATGGTATGTGTTGACTGTGAAAAGAATAAAGCACATAGGTCTACATTTAAATCTATCAATGCTGTGAGTACTTCTACAGCTTTGTAGTTGATACATATGGATTTATTTGGTCCTAGTAGAGTCACTAGTCTTGGCAGTAAGTTTTACGCATTTGTTATTGTTGATGATTTCTCTCGTTTTACTTGGATTTACTTTTTATCAAACAAAAGTGATGCTATTTTTGAATTTTAGTTATTTTGTAAAAAGGTACAAAACGAAAAAGGCTTCATGATTACTCGTATTTGAAGTGATCATGGTGGTGAATTCGTAAATACTAATTTCAAAAAGTTTTGTGATGATAGTGGATACTACCACGAATATTCCAGTCCTAGAACTCCTCAACAGAATGGTGTTGTGGAGCGGAAGAACCGTACTCTAAGTGAGATGGCTAGAGTCATGCTGAATCAATATAATCTTCCTAAATTTTTTGTGCAGAAGCTGTTAGCACACCCTGTCATGTTTTAAATAGGGCGTTAATTTGACCCATCTCGAAGAAAACACCTTATGAACTTTGGTTCGGAAGGATTCCAAACATTTCTTATTTTAAAGTTTTTGGTTGTCGTTGTTTTATTCTGAACACCGAGGACAACTTGGGTATGGTCGACTCTAAAACAGATGAAGGGATATTTTTCGGATATGCTGCTAAGAGTAAGGATATAGAATTTTTAATAAAATATCTATGATTGTTGAAGAGTCTAATAACGTTACTTTTGATGAGCTCAATAGTCACAGATCTAGCGACAATGATGATGAATGTATGTTCAAGTAAGAACCGATAAGAATCCTGTGGAAGATCTGACTCATAAATTCGAATCATTAAAATTCTTACCAGATAATCCAGAGACACTCATTATAGGTGATGTATCAAAAGGTGTAAGTACACGCTCTTCTCTTAGAGATTCTGAAATAGCAGCAAATGTAGCTTTTATTTCTCAAATAGAACCTAAGAATATAGAAGATGCTTTTAATAATGAGTTTTGGATTAACGCCATGCAAGAGAAACTTAATCAATTTGAGAGAAACCAAGTTTGGGAACTCGTTCCTAAATCTATTGGTCAATCGATAATTGGTACCAAATGGGTGTTCCAAAATAAACTAAGTAAAGATGGACAAGTTCTACGCAACAAAGCACGTCTAGTAGCACAAGGTTATAATCAAGAAGAAGGTATTGATTATGACGAGACATATGCTCATGTTGCTAGACTAGATGCTATCCGCATATTTTGTGTATTTGTATGTTTTAATGATTTAAAATTATTTCAAATGGACGTGAAAAGTGCATTTTAAAACAAATTTCTAAAAGAAGAAGGTTTTGTGAAATAACCCCCTATCTTTGAAGATTTTTAAAAACCTGATCACGTCTTCAAGCTTAAGAAAGCACTCTATGGACTCAAACCGACACCTCGTGCTTGGTATGAACGCCTAAGTGCCTTCTTACTTGATAATGGTTTTTCAAAAGGAAGAGTTGATACAACTTTGTTTATCAAATCTTTAGATTATGATATTCTTCTTGTGCAAATATACGTTAATGACATCATATTCGGTTCTACTAATGAAAAACTTTGTCAAGAGTTTGCTAAGTGTATGCAGAGTAAATTTGATATGAGTATGATGGGAGAGCTGAACTTCTTCCTTGGACTCCAGATCAAACAACACTCAAAGGGAATATTCATCAATCAAGCCAAATATACGAAGGACATACTGAAAAAGTACGACTTCGAAAATGTAAAGCCTATCGGAACTCCAATGACTACATCTACAAAGCTTGACACTGATAAAAGTGGAAAACATATCGACAAGCGTAAGTATAGAGATATGATTGGTAGCTTATTATATTTAACTTCTAGTCGCCCTGATATTATGTTCAGTGTTTGTATTTGTGCACGATACCAAGCAAGTCCTAAGGAATCACACCTAAGTGTCGTTAAGCATATTTTTCGATACCTTAAGGAAACTTCTACAGTCGGCTTGTATCCTAAAACCAAATCCTTTGACCTGATAGGTTACTCGGATACAAATTTTATAGGATGCAAAGTAGGCCTTAGTCTCATGGTTTAGCAAGAAACAAAATTCTGTTGCATTATCAACTACTGAGGCTGAGTATATCGCCGCACGACGTTGTTGTGCTCATTTTTTGTGGATATAGCAAACCCTAGAAGACTATAATCTGCACTACACTAAGATTCCCATTTACTGTGATAACACTAGCACTATTAACTTGACTAAGAACCCTGTATGTCACTCATGCATAAAGCACATTGAAATTTGTCATCACTTTTTACATGATCATGAACAACACGGGGACATCTGCTTAGAATTTATTGACACAGATCATCAACTAGCAGACATTTTCACAAAACCACTGGCTGAAGACCGATTTAACGTTATGCGGCGAGAGCTCGGCATACTTGAATTTTCAGATTCATAATGTAGTATATTTATTAAATTTATTTTATAACTCGAAACTTTATAATTTATTAACGGAAATTATTTTGGGTACAAGCCGAAAGGTTCCTTCTGTCATACAGGTGTAAATAGCCTGAAGCGACAGGGTGTACTAGTCTTCGGACTACCGCTAGCTGGGATCCGACCCCTACAGCTAACCTAAAGTAACATAGGTTATTAAGAGAAGGAGTATAACAGTTGTAAATTCAAAATTTAAACAAATACTGTATTTATGACATTGGGAATATAAGCAGCCGAACTCGGACCGAGTTCGTTCGGCGCTGTACGGATTTCCAGAATCGAACAGCCGGCCCTAGCCCTATAAATTCTTCATCTTTCTTTCATTTTTCTTCACCCTTCTACCGAGATTAACCCACAAAAACTCTATAGAGCTTCTTCTCCTCCTTCTTTTCGAGCTCTCTCGGAGTCTAGTGGGCCATCCTCTCCACCATCTTCATCCTCTTCAAGGAATTCTACTTTCTTTCCTTCTCATGCATGGCACCTAAACATCAAAAGAGAAAGATTGACTCCTCTCAAGCAAGATCATCTTCCTCAGACTATGTTCCCACAAATATCTTAAGTCCAGCCCGTCCTACTGGATCTGATGATTACGATTCCGGACTCTTTTCCGATAGGAAATTTTTCGATATTTGGTTTGACTCATTTTAGGGTCGTAAAATTTGTGCTGGGGCACATGTTAACTTAAATATCTTTTCTGAGTATGCCCCCACTTTCAACCGTCTCAGTTTTCATGATTTTTTTCGAAGTTGCCGAGAATATTTATGATAATGATGTCCGTATATTTTACTGCAATCTGCAAGTAAAAGATAACGATAACTTCAACTCTTGTGTAGCTGGACAGGAACTAGAGATCAATGCCACAAACATCAGTAAATTTTTTCATGTTCCTGATGTAGGTGAAGCTTTAGTAGATATTCATCATATTCAATTCCGTGAAGTGTCACCCTTGATTCCTTCAAAGTTCTTTGGTGTCATCCTAAACCTGTTCCTAGAAGAGTTTATTCCAAACGTCTAAATCAAAACTTCTATGAACTCCTTAGGTTTATATTTTTTGTTCTTCTTCCAAAGAAGGGATCCTCTAATGAGATTACCTTCATGGAATTATCAGCTATGTACTATATTCACTTTGGTATTCCCTTTTCTGTTCCAAAGACTGTTATGGCATGGATGCTTAACTGCAGAAATGCAGGTCGCAACCTTGTCTACCCTATGCATTTGGCTTCTATCTTTAGGAGGTTTGAAATTGATCTTCAAACCTGTCCTTTGTCACGACCCGTACCCACTTTTTGGACGCGAGCTCGTAAGAAAGCCAGCTACGTATCAAGCGGACTCTAGCACGACTCGATTACGTATAATCTGTCTCAAATAGGTTATTATGTCTAATCTAAACTATATCTCAATCCACAGGAATCATATAAAACAAGAATGAACAAGTATGAGTCATGGTCTGCAGTCTACTAGCATATATGTCCGATCAGACTCCAAGAATAATATGAGTCTATAAAACTAAACTGATAAGCATGATATATCATGAAAGCACGAGAAAGATAGTAAATCAATAATACTAACAAAATGCCTGAATGATGCGAATGAAGTCAATTACCACATGCTCAGCTAACTAACTCCGTGCAATCAGCTACGTGAAGAGATCATCAGGTCCTCAGAGGACTAGCAAGATACATAAAACATGCCTACTAATATGACAGTAAATAATATGAATGGAGGATAAGAACATTGCAAGAAGAACATCTGGGAACGTCGAGTCGCGTGTAAATATAATACTAGACTTAGCTAACTATCAATCGGAACTCCTATAGCTTGTAGGACAATGCAAGATACTTCCAATCTATAATGTTTTAATTGACGTACAAAGCAGGATACTCTCAGTCGAGATTAACCAATTCTAGTATCGATCTCCTCTTCTAAAGGATACGAGGTCAAGCAGACTCCAATAAATTATAGTACTATGCAAGATACTCCCAATTCATAGTGTCGCGAATCAAGTCAATTAATCAATCAACATATGCTATAGGTCGTAGTACAATGTAAGATACTCCCAATCTATAGTATATCTCAACTATAGTATAATACAAGATACTCCCAGTCAAGAATAGTCAAGTCAAGAATAAGATATAGAAACTAACAACTCAATCGCGAGACAAGGTAACACGATAAGACCAATAATCAAACAATGTCGAATATCCTATACGTGCACGTATTCTAGAACAAGTAAAACAATCAAGGCAGATCAATCACAATATAGAATCATGTGACAATATTAAAAGGAATACAATAAAGAAAGAGAAAATAATATAAATACTGTATATGTTCGACAAGATATACTTGCCTGGAGGCTGCACACAGATCCAACAAAATATAGTCAATTGCTAAGCCATAAAGTCCAAATCATCACAACTGTCTTCGAAAGCTGAAACAAACATTGCCAATATTCTCAGAATGGTCAAATTAGCTAGAATTGTCTGTCCTAAAGTCCAATTCTGGACACAGGATAAAATGGTAATTTTGGGTCAAAACGGTGTCCGCGGTTGGACCCGTTTTGCACCAAAAAACGTGCCAGAGTCAATGGTCTCTAAAGTAGTCAAACTAAATGTCTATGGATTTTTTTATGATACGAACCCAATGGTATGTCCAGTTTTGGATTCCGGCAGGCCGTGCACAAAATCGCCCGTTGAATCGGATCGTGGGGCCCGCGAAACGGCGATCCGATCAACTGTCTCAGAATTGGACGAAACTTAGCATATAGGACCAGAAAAATGATACGGTCCTATTGGCGTAAGTTTCATCTAGATCTGATGAACGTGCACAAAGTAATTAGAAAATTTGCACAGAGACCGATACGGTAAATTTTGACTGATACGCATCAAATTCGTCACGCACACGCACCAATTTGAATTTCGTCAAAGTCCACACATCTACGAAGTTGATACGCACCTTTCGATGCTTTCGGTTCACGACTATGCCGCCCGGTTTGGCGGAATGCACGTCGTATCTGGACAATTTTTAATTTTCTAACTATTTTGTTGCAGGTTTTTCTCGATTTTTAGGAACGAATTTCTCTGTCTACGATTAATGAAATTCAAATCAACGAAATAGGTTCTAAAGCCCTATATGTTTTCTAAATAGTTGTTCAACTAGATTTCTTAATAAGTCAATGGATTGGCAGGAATTTGCCTTCCAACTGGGGTGTTTGGACTGATTCATGTCCTGTCTCGGGACATGATTTTGATCGACTTCATGTCGGTTTCCTGGATCGGTCGCGCGATTGTAACAGGATATAAATGTTGGGGTTTGGAGATGGTTGTGTTGGTGTCATACCTGAGCAATCGGCTCGATAAACCGTCGAGCGATCGGGGAGAATTCTCCGTGCAAAGTCGTCCTTTCCAACTTTCAATGCTGCTGTGTGCGGTTCGCACCCGCGCGTTTGGCCGGCGATCGGCCACCACGGCGGCGGCGCGTCTGGAGGACGGGAATAGAGTATTCGGATAGGGTTTTCCTCGCGATCTCCCTCTCTATTTCGAGTGTGTATATACGTGCGCGTGTGTATATGTAAAGGGCTCGGCCTGGCTTCGTGTTCGCTTTGGGGAGTTAAGCTGTGGGATGGTTGGGCCGGACCTGGGCGTGGGCCTGCTGCTTTTATTCTTAGTGTAAGTTGTGGGGAAAATCAGTTGCAGCCCGAGAGGGGTTGGCCAGGCTTGCTGGGCAGGGATTTTGTTTTGTATTTTTCTTTTTCTCCTTTATTACTATATACAATACGTACATATATACATATATATACATACACACACCTATATATTTATATATTATATATACATACACATACACACATATAACATGTATATATGTATATATATTAATAAGTTATAAATATATTTACATGTCTATGTAATCAATATATATATCCTGGTATTTATACATATATATATATATACCACAAATTCCATATAGAAAATAAAATATTTTAAATATAATCAATATTAATAATATCTAATAGTAATAAATATATTTATTTAATCACCCCAAAATAATAAAATAATAATAAAATAATTAAATGGTGGTTTGGTGAATCCATACTATTCGCCTTTATTCGGGTCCAGTTGTAAAACAATATTTAATAATAAAAATACCAATTTTTGTATAAATATTCAAATAATTAAAAATGTACATCAATACCTAAAATAATTTAGGAAGTATTCATACACATATAAAATATGCCTACATGGTCGTCTTTGGTCTCACTACTAGATTACATAAGCTCGGTTTCGGTTCGAGTCTAGTCCGAGCTAAATCGACACAAACCTGGTCTCCTACAAGTCAATAATATAATTAATAAATAATTTAAAATATCTTTAGAGGTTAAGTTGCAACTTGGCCTAGTTTTCCTAGTTTGGACACACTTGTGGCTGAGTCTTCCTTGGCATGACTAGTACACTAGTCAAAGCACGTCACTGCACTATCCGTGCCATGATTCCTAGTCGTCTGGTAATTCAAGACTCAACCATGGCTAAAGTGATCTACCGTAATAATTAAATAAATAATTATTTATAAAAATCTAAAAATCACCATTATATCATAAAAAAAGTATTTCAAAAATTTCCGGGAAGGGAAGCTACAAATCTACCCACCTTAAAAATAATTTTGTCCTCGAAATTCTAATTCATAACTATTCCTTAAAATTCAAAAAGAAAGACCACCTTAACCTTGATCTCCTTAAAATTTTAATTTATCAAAATAATTTATATTCTTCTCCTAGCTATTTTGTAATTACAAGTCATCGAGGACTTCTACCCACCTTTGGTCACACTGCCCCTTCAAAATACAGATCACTAAAAATCTTCTAACCTTCCAATTAGTTGCTAAACTCACTACCAACAACTATCTAGGGCATATGGCATCTATAACCCTTCATATCTGTAAACAACTACAAATCAACAATCCAACCGACATATACTACGATTTAAGAATTTCTGATCTAGTCAGCAAGATCATTCATCACTCCGGAATAGGAAGTAACGAGAAGTAACAGCATATGAAGGCAAGGAGGAATAATCGAAGGCAAATAATTTTTTTAAGGACGTAGATAAATTTCTAGGAGAATTTTCAAGGCAGTGTGGATTGAGATTTCTATGGGTTTAGTCATATTCGCAGGCTCGTATCAGCACAGTTACGTAACCGATACGATATGCTCTGACCTGCATGGGCCACCACAAAAATTTGTCACGACCCACACCCGTTTTTCGGACGCGAGCCAGTGAGCAAGCCAGCTACCTATCAAGCGGACTCCAGCCCGTCTCGATTACGTATAAGTTGTCCTGAATAGGGTATCATGTCTAATCAAAACTATATCTCAATCCACAGGAATCATATAAAACAAAAATGAACAAGTATGGGTCGTGGTCTGCAGCCCACTAGCATATATGTCCGATTAGACTCCAAGAATAGTATGGGTCTATAAAACTAAACTGATAAGCAGGATATATCATAAAAGCACGAGAAAGATAGTAAATCAATAACACTAAGAAAATACCTGAATCATGCGAATGAAGTCAACTACCACATGCTCAGCTAACTAACTCCGTGCAATCAGCTACCTGAAGATATCATCAGGTCCTCAGAGGACTAGCAAGATACATAAAACATGTCTACTAATATGACAATAAATAACATGTATGGAGGATAAGAAAATTGCAAAAAGAATATCTGGGGCCGACGAGTCGTGTAGAAATGTAATACTAGACTTGGCTAACTATCCCAATCTATAGTGTTTCAATTGACGTACAAAGCAGGATACTCTCAGTCAAGATTAGCCAATTCTAGTATCGATCTCCTCTTCTAAAGGATACAAGGTCAAGCAGACTCCAATAAATCGTAGTATAATGTAAGATACTCCCAATTCATAGTGTCGCGAATCAAGTCAATCAATCAATCAATATATTCTATAGGTCGTAGTACAATGTAAGATACTCCCAATCTATAGTATATCTCAACTGTAGTACAATACAAGATACTCCCAGTCAAGAATAGTCAAGTCAAGAACAAGATATAGAAACTGACAACTCAATCGCGAGACAAGATAACACAATAAGAACAATAATCAAGCAATGTTGAATATCCTATACGTGTACGTATTCTAGAACAAGTAAAACAATCAAGGCAAATCAATCACAATATGGAATCATGTGACAATATGAAAAGGAATACAATAAAGAAAAAGAAAATAATGTAGATACTGTATATGTTCGACAAGGTATACTTGCTTGGAGGTTGCACGCAGATCCAACAAAATATAGCCAACTGCTAAGCCATAAAGTCCAAATCATGACAACACTCTCCAAAAGCTGAAACAGACATTACCAACATTCTCAGAATAGTCAAATTAGCTAGAATTGCCTGTCCTTAAGTACAATACTAGACACAAGAGTAAAATGGTAATTTTGGGTCAAAACGGTATCCGCCGTTGGATCCGCTTTGTACCGAAAAGCGTGCCAGAGTCAATGGTCTCTAAAGTCATCAAACTACATGTCTACGGATTTGTTTTGATGATACGAATCCAATGATATGTCCAGTTTTGAATTCCGGCAGGCCGTGCACAAAATCGCCCGTTAAATCGGACCGTGGGGCCCGCGAAACGACGATCCGATCAACTGTCTCAGAATTGGACCAAACATGGCATACAGGACAATAAAAATGATACGGTCCTGTTGGTGTAAGTTTTATCTCGATCTGACGAACATGCACAAAGTAATTGGGAAATTTGCATAGAGGCCGATACGGTAAATTTTGACAGATACGTATCAAATTCGTCGCGCATATGCAACCAATTTAAATTCCGTCAAGGCCACACATCCACAAAGTCGATACGCACCTTTTGATGCTTTCGGTTGGCAATCACGTCGCCCGGTTTGGTGGGATGCACGTCGTATCGGGACAATTTCTAATTTTCTAAACGGTTTTGTTGCGTGTTTTTCTCAATTTTTAGGAACGAATTTCTCTGTCTACGATTAATGAAATTCAAATCAACCAAATAGGTTCTAAAGCCCTATATGTTGTCTAAAAAGTTGTTCAACTAGATTTCTGAATAACTCAATGGATTGGCAAAAATTTGCCTTCCAACTCGGTGTTTGGACTGATTCATGTCCTATTTTGGGGCAGGATTTTGATTGACTTTATGTCGGTTTCCTAGATCGGTCGCGCGATTGTAATAAGAAATAAATGTTGGGGTTTGGAGATGGTTGTGTTGGGGTCATACCCGAGCAATCGGCTCGACAAACTATCGAGCGATCGGGGAGAATTCTCCGCGTGAAGTCACCCTTTCCAATCGTCAATGCTGCTGTGTGAGGTTTGCACCCACACGTTTGGCCGGCGGTCGGCCACCACGGCGGCGGCGCGGTGGCTGCGCACGCGCACGGCGAAGCCCTAGGGGCGCGTGTGCGTCTGGAGGGCGGGGGTTGAATATTCGGCTAAGGTTTTCTTCGCGATCTCTCTCTCTATTTCGAGTGTGTATATACGTGCGCGTGTGTATATGTAAAGGGCTTAGCCTGGCTTCGTGTTCGCTGTGGAGAGTTAAGCTGTGGGATGGTTGGGTTGGGCCTGCTGCTTTTATTCTTAGTGTAAGTTGTGGCGGAAATCAGTTGCAGCCCGAGAGGGGCTCGCCAGGCTTAATGGGTTTGGATTTTGTTTTGTATTTTTTTATCCTTTATTACCTATATACAATATGTACATATATACATATATATACATACAGACACACCTATATATTTATATATACATACACACACACACACACACACACACACACACACACACACACACACAAAAAAAAAAAAAAATTATATATATTATATTATATTATATATAATATATATATATATATATATAAAAATATATATATATATATATATATATATATATATATATATATATATATATTATATTATATATATAAAAATATATATATATATATATATATATATATATATATATATATATATATAAATATATATATATATATATATATATATATATATATATAAATATATATATATATATATATATATATATATATATATATTAATAAATTATAAATATATTTACATGCCTATGTAATCAATATATATATCCTGGTATTTATACATATATATACCACAAATTCTATATAGACAATAAATATTTTAAATATAATCAATATTAATAATATCTAATAGTAATAAATATATTTATTTAATCACCAAAAAATAATTAAGTAATAATAAAATAATTAAATGGTGGTTTGGTGAATCCATACTATTCACCTTTATTCGGGTCCAGAAAATTGTACCAATATTGTAAAACAATATTTAATAATAAAATACCAATTTTTGTATGAATATTCAAATAATTAAAAATGTACATCAATACCTAAAAGAATTTAGGAAGTATTTGTACACACATAAAATATTCCTACATGGTCGTCTTTGGTCTCACTACAAGATTACATGGGCACGGTTTCGGTTCGAGTCTAGTCCGAGCTAAATCGACATAAACCGTGTTTCCTATAAGTCAACAATATAATTAAAAAATAATTTAAAATGTCTTTAGAGGTTAAGTCGCAACTTGGCCTGATTTTCCTAGTTAGGACACACTTATGGCTGAGTCTTCCTTGGCATGACTAATACACTAGTCAAGGCACGTCACTGCACTATCCGTGCCATGATTCCTAGTTGTCTGGTACTTCAAAACTCAACTATGGCTAAAGTCATCTACCATAATAATTAACTAAATAATTATTTAAAAAATCTAAAAATTACCATTTAAATCATAAAAAAGTATTTCAAAAATTTTCGGAAAGGAGAGCTACATCCTTACTCCTCCACTGTCATTGAACTCAGTAGGTCTAGGTTATATCCTGCTCCTCCTTTGCCTCCTGGTGCTGAAACTGTTCACGATGATGACCCCGAGGCTCCTCCTGCTGCTGATGCTCCAGCCCCTGCTCCGGGTTTTGACCCTAGCTTCTGTCAGCGCTTTGATGATTTCGTTGCCCTCTCAGCGCAACGACATCAAGGCTATCTTGATTCTTAGTTCCGCCATATCACCCAGGCTCAGGTGTTGTAGAATAACATTGCTGATCTTCACTGGAGTCTCTCTCATGACCCCATACATCCAGTTACAATGCTTCATCACCTCAGCTTCCCTGGACCTAGGTTCGATGATAAAACGATATTTCCTCCTTTCGATCCTACTACTGCATACTTTCCACCGGATGCTCCTGGAGGTGACAACACGCCGATGTGATGAGGACTTTAGTTGGTGGTTATTTTGGATGTAGTCTGATAGATGATGTTCTTATGCAATTTTTTTTGTGTCTATACTATACAGTTAGACATTTTATTAGCAGTTTGTGATGGTTGTATCTTTTATTTTGTATGACATTTCAGTATTCCAGTACTAGTTATTTTTTTGCCATGCACTTATTATTTGTGGCAATGTTGTTATTTGTGGTTATCTCTCTAGTATTACTTTGTCTTTTTGATGAACATTGTTGGCTTCACACATTACGGGGGAGCCAAAACTATTTTTTTATTGACAAAGGGGGAGAAAGAGCGATACCAAAAACCAAAAATCAAAGAAAGAACACCACCACCATTTATTCTTTTTCAGGTATTTTTATTTTTTTCTATTTAGATATATTTTTGTATAGACTCAAGTTTGTCAATTATCAAAATGTGAGAGATTGTTGGCCCATTCCATGGTCACACCCGATTTTAATAATCGATACTAACTTAAGTCAATACACAAAATATACGAACTGCTGCTAATCATTTCAGGTCTTGTGAAATCAATATCAAAACGTGTACTACTACATCAGCAAGCGTGTGAATCATCATTTTGAAGATCATTTTCATTGAAATCAAGTCCGAGTCATTTTACAATTTATTATGTATTTTATCTTTATTGAGTCTAGGATATAAATTGTAAGATCGACTGGATACTACTGGCTTAGGTTAATCATAGTCCACTTTCCTATACAGCCTACCCATCCAAAGTCCACTTACCAAAAATATTATTCACCTTCTGCAACAAAATTGACAAATATTTTACATTTTTACTAAGACAGAACTCAAGCCGAGTTCGGTCAGTTTGAATTTAAATATTTGTTGCCTCCAAATCTGCATGCAATGTTCGTTTGCGAAATCTTTGCATCAGAACTCTACCTAAATTTTATCCGAGTTCGGTCCTCGAAAACACCTATAAATAGAAGAGAATTTCTCATTTCAAATCACTCAATCAATTTCATCTTCTCTTCCCTCTTCATTAAGTGTTTTCATCTGATAAAAAGCTTTCATATTTTACCTACACATCTTTTAGCCAAAAGCCAATAATATCTATTTAATCTAGAGTCTTTCAGTTCTCAAAGTTCAGAAACTATCTCTGGCGTGGAGCCAGTCATGCGCTCGTCGCCAAGCACAGTGTTGTGAAGTCGGTCGTGCACTAGTCAACAAGCACGGTGTTGTAAGAGACTGCAAGCTCTCAATTAGCTTGTGCCTTAGTGGATTAACATCGAGCAAGAGTACTCGAGACTGGATTAGTTCTCTCACAGGGATACCAGTATACATCACTGTGTCACTGAGTTTGATCTCTCTATCTCTTGCTATATTTATTTACTGTCTCTTATTCACTGCCATAGTTATCTGCTTTTATTTTTTAAAATTGGTGATTATTTTTTGCTGCACTCGCACTCACTCTATTCCCTCCCTCTAGAGGTGCTCAACGGTCCTACAAAGATGACAAGGATGAAGATGCGTGCAGATTTTGTAGTACTGATCGCTACAAGGGCACTGGTAGAAGAAGGTCTGTCGGTGCAAAGAAGCCTACCGATTCGTTGTACTACTTGACATTGATGCCGCAGTTGCAGAGGTTGTTTATAGTGAAGAAGACTACAGAAAATAGGAGTTGGCCCAGGCGGGAACAGATCAAAAGAGTGTTGGATCACCCATCTGATATAGAAGCATGGAAGTACTTTGATCGAGACTATCTAGATTTTGCTTCGAATCCGCATAATGTCAGATTGGGTCTCTCCTTCGACAATTTTATCCCATTCAAATTTTTGGGCTTCCAGTATTCGCGTTTGCCAGTGATCGTTATTTCGTACAATCTACCGCTTTGGATGTGCATGAAGACTCCGTATATGTTCCTCACCGTTATTATCCTGTGTCTGAACAATCCAAAGAGGAACATCGATGTGTATTTACAGCTATTGATAGATGAGTTGAATCAACTATGGAAAGTAGGTGCGAACATCTACGATGTTTCTAGAAAGTTTAATTTTTAGATGCGCGCATCACTTATGTGGACTATCAACGACTTTCCATCCTATGGAATGTTATTAGGATGGAGCTGTGGGAAGTAGGTGCCAACACCTAAGATGTTTGAAACACGAAGGCAAACCGTGCTTCTTTGATTGTCATCGACAATTCCTGCCGAAGAATCATCCGTACCGGAGGAACATGAATGCTTCTCATGCCGACGTTGTGGAGAAGGCTAATCCACCGCCAAGGTGACCCGGATACAAGATATGGAAAGAGGAAAAAGATTTACCAAGAGCTACTAAAGAGCCTACTAAGGACTACAAGTGTGACAGATTTGGTCGCACTCATAACTGGACGAAGAGGAGTATATTCTAGGATCTGCCATATTGGATCACCAATCTGATCAGACATAACCTTGATGTCATGCATATGGATAAGAATGTGTTTGACAACATAATTAATACTGTAATGGACGTAAAGGGGAAGACGAAAGACAATCCAAAGGCAAGGTTGGACTTAGAAGAAATATGTAGACATCCTGCGTTGTATTTGATAGAGGAGAAGAATGGAAAGTTGAAGCAGCCTAAGGCAATTTTCTCACTTGAGAAGGAGGATAAAGTGAGACTTTATAGGTGGATTCAGGGCCTAAAATTTCCAGACGGGTACGTTTCGAACTTAAGAAGATACGTCGACCTCAAGAAGAACAAACTGACGGGTATGAAGAACCACGATTGTCACGTATTCATGAAGAGGCTAATTTCGATTGTATTTCGGGAATTCTTATCCCAGGTCATTTGGGATCCATTGACAGAGCTTAGCATATTCTACAGAGATCTTTGTTCTACTAAGTTGCTCGTCGATCGTCTAGAAAAGTAAGAGAACGATATTGCGGTAATACTATGCAAGCTCGAGAAGGTATTTCGTCCTAGATTCTTCGACTCCATGGAGTATTTGCCATTTCGTCTTTTCTATGAGGCACATGTTGGTGGGCCTGTCGGTTATCGGTGGATGTACCCGTTCGAGCGACATCTGAATTACCTAAAAAGAAAGGTAAAAAATAAGACACGGGTTGAGGGTTCCATTTATGAAGCTTATGTTATCGAGGAGATTACAAAATTTTCTCAACGTATTTAAAACCTTATGTTGCTACTAATAGAAAGAGAGCTCTGAGAAACGACGACAAATATAAGAAATCTAATGATGTAATACTGAAAGTATTCAATGCGTCCGAAAAGCCTTTGCGGAAAATGACGAAGAGATATTTGAATTGCGAAGAGCTAAGGGCTGCTCAGTTGTATATATTACTCAATTACGACGAGGTTAAAGTGGAGAAGCTAGAGGGGTAAGTAATTAATGATAAGCTGGTTTACGTCATCTCAATGTAATAGTATAAGCTAATATTATAGTACTAATCGACGGTTGATTCGTTGTTTTTCAGCACATATAATAATGAGTTGAGGTCGGTTAGACCCT
Source organism: Iris pallida (assembly GCA_029216955.1). Lineage (NCBI taxonomy): Eukaryota > Viridiplantae > Streptophyta > Magnoliopsida > Asparagales > Iridaceae > Iris > Iris pallida. The sequence goes on from JANAVB010025794.1 coordinate 11,185,756, forward strand.
ACATAACAGACGAAGAATTAGAACAAGAAATGAGACATCATTTTCCTTCTTGGTTGAGCGCATATGTAAGGAGCTCGGTAATTACTCTTTTTTAATGTAACTGCACAATAAATAATTTACTATCGTTTCTTTGGAATTAAGGTCGATCGTCTAATTTCACCCGAGACTGAATCAATTAGAACTCTAGCCAAGGGACCAATTATTGTCGTTAAAATATGGCCAAGTTACTGTGTTAATGGGTTTAGGTTCAAGTCGACAAATGCTCCGATCAGAGACAGCTTCCTGGATCTTGATTCCATGAAAATAGTTGTTTGTGTGTCAAATCTTCGAACTACGAAGACATCGATCTAGGTAATAATTTCTTTGGCATCTTACGAAAGATTGTAGAATTGACATATAATTATGGCAGAGAACCTGCTATGATCATGTTGTTCAAGTGTGAATGGTTTGATCCGATTGAAAATCAAGATTGGAAAATTGACAAGCATGGTCTTGTGGATATAAACTATAAGTGTAGATATCAAGGCTATGAACCATTTGTCCTATCAAGTGTCACCCTCATTTTCCGTATTTCGTATTATGCTCGTATTTGGATTTTGGCACGTATTTTATTATTCTCGACTTGCGGATTTTTTTGAATTCTTGTAATTGGGTTTTAGACCATGGCTTGGTTTTATTTTGGAGATTGGTTTGGTTTGGTTTGTCATGATGGAACACCATAGCCTACACACCACATCCATTACACCACAACACCCTCATTATAACCCACCTACTTTCTCTCTCCTCCATAATTTCTCCATTAATTTCTTCTTCTTCTTCTTCTTCTTCTTCCTCCACCAACACCCATAGGCAAGTGCATCTTGCCATTAAATAAGCACCACTTTTATTTGTTCATTAGCTAGATTAGGACATGGAGAACAACATTAGAACTTGGAATTTTGTGATTTGGAGTCTCCATTGTTCTAGATCTAGGTTTTTATTATTTTCGGATTTACATGGTTTTGATCTATTTTAGTTGGATTTTATGGGTTTTTGATGCTTCCATGTGGAAGATAATTCAATTTTACTCAAGTTAGAACTTTGAAAATCTAAATTTGGTTTTGATTTGGCAAAGTTATGAAGAATTGAAGTTTTTGGGTTGGGTGTTCTTCCTCTCGGACAGAGGTAGGAGAAGAACACAGCCTTTTCCTCTTGTTGGCCACGCGGCTCCCGCGTACGGCCTCTGCGTAGAGCTCCTGCGTAGTGTTGCTTGCGTAGAACCCTTGCTTAGGGTCTTTTGCGTACTGCTCCCCTTGCGTACTGCTCCCCTTGCGTACTGCTCCCCTTGCGTACTGCTCCCCTGCGTATGCTGGCCTGCGTACTGTGCATTGCGTATGGCTTGCGTACTGCTCCCCTTGCGTACTGCTCCCCTTGCGTACTGCTCCCCTGCGTATGCTGGCCTGCGTACTGTGCATTGCGTATGGCTTGCGTACTGCTCCCCTTGCGTATTGCGCCCTGCGTATAGCCCCTGCGTATGCTGGCCTGCGTACTGTGCATTGCGTATGGCTTGCGTACTGCTCCCCTTGCGTACTGCTCCCCTTGCGTATGGCCTGCGTATAGCCCCTGCGTATGCTGGCCTGCGTACTGTGCATTGCGTATGGCTTGCGTACTGCTCCCCTTGCGTACTGCTCCCCTTGCGTACTGCTCCCCTTGCGCAATGTAACCCTTGCGCAGCCTTGTATGCGCAGTCTATACCCTGCGCAGCCCAAACCTTGACCCCCTTGTGCTACCTACTTGTTTATGATGAATTTGTTATTTCTTAGTCTTGGCTCTTCTATAGTCCTATATATATTGGTATTGTATCAGGTATTTTACGCCCATTTTATATCCTTACGCCTTTTGTCATGAACTTGATTTTACTTGTATATTTGGAATGACTATTGTACATGGCCTGGTATGACAAGGAACTTACATAACATGATAGTGACCCGTAATAGTGCACTCCTGACATGACCAACCTGACCTGATAGTGGCCCGTCGTGGCGCACTCCTGACAAGTACCCTGACATGAATTATCTTGATGACTTGATAGTGGCCGTGGCGGCGCACTCTTAACTTGACTTGACTTGATAACTTAACTTGACTTGCCTTGACACCGTGGGTGTTCCTGCTTGCTTGCTTGTATAATCCACTTGTCTTGTCTTGCATCATGTCTAGGACGTGACTTCCTGGGTACCACGGCCAGGGACTCGCGCTAAATTGGACTAGGCTAATGATTAGATCAAATTAGAACATGGAGAATTCCCGGTCACAGGCAGTCTCGTTATCTGGAGGCATTAATGGACTTGTAGCTTGCCGACGAGTAGAGCACATTTCCAGCACACTGTCATGTGTTGCACCCTCTAAGTCACCTAAGGGTACATTTGTCTCCCGGGCGATGTACCCACCTATAACTCTCAACCCGCGGAAGGATAACTGGATGGTCTGCAGGGCTTGGGACTGGGAGTTTCTCACTTGCATCTTGTTAGTAATTAGGCTTGTGATAACCCTAGTTAGTTAAAGTAGTAAGCCGTAGTACTTGCTTGGCCGATTGTGAATGAATGGTGTCCAGCCCTGTATAAGTCTTGTCTAGCCCCTGTACCTGGAACTCTTGATCATGATTGTTTTACTTATCTCTAACGATAAATGGGTAGAGACAGTGAACTATTCAGGCGAAGGGGGTACAATCCCGGTCCTTGTTTGGTGAAGGATTGTAACCTGGCTCCCGGAATGGTTCCACGTCCCTAGTCGTTTATCGCTCTGCGTACTTTTATTACTTGTACCTTCTTTTATTCTTATGATCTGATATGCTGGCTTTTGTTCTTATTTGTGGCCTCCTTTGTGGCACTTGCTCTTTCTGGGGTTTGACCCAGCTGGTTTTGTGTGGCCAGATTTCGGAGCAGCTCCCGAGGATCTACCAAGCTTCCAGCCCAATGGTGAACACTAGACGGAACCCGGGCTACGAGTGGGTTTTCCCTTTTGTTTCACCCACTTATATGTAAATTTATTCTTTTGAGGCGTTTGCCGACGAGCACCTGTTAGCTCGATGCACCTTTACTTACTGTCTGCCTACGGGCTGTAACATGATTAACAAATCCTAGGGTTGATCATGTATGACTGAACTCTCGCTAGTCCTATCATTTTGTACGACTAGCTTCATGATCATCCAATATGTAATATTTGGGACGCCTTATATATATATATTTGATGCTCTAACATCTTGTAACTCTGTTAATTGCTTGAGATTCAGACAATCGGCTTGACCTTAAGAGACTGCTGGCTTGTAGTAAACCCTCATATCTAGACAGCCGTGACCATATTGTTGAGATGTATTCTATTTCAAGATACGTAGCTGGCTGTGTCTGCCCCCGCTCTCCGGTATTCTGGTTCTGGGGCGTGACACGGTTTAAGTGGTGGCCCATGCAGGTCTTGTCAATCAAGAAATGTGAGGGTTTACCCATAGATGTCTCAATCAATATTCGCCCTTGATCTCCACCCGTATTTTCAAATCCCTGAGATTCTTGACCTGATCACATGCTTGTATCATTGATCTGTCCTGGTCCTTTCCTTATTGTTCCCTATGTCGTCTTCTTCAGCGGCATTACTCCCGGACCTGCCAACCAGCCAGAGGAAGCTCGACAAGCACCCCAGCGCCAGAAAGATCAAGTTCAGCACTCTGGAGTAGCCTCCCGAGTTATGCTTCCCGGAGGCTCAGAACCTCTAGTTCAGGAAGCTCCGCCCGTTCAACCAGCTAGACAGGATGAGGGACCTTTGGTAGGGCTTATCAGGGAACTGCTTGCATCCCAAGATCGTCGAGGCGACGCCTTGCACCAGGAAGTTCATGATGCACTAAACCGAGGAGGTCCCCAAGGAAATCAAGCGGCCAACAGTTTCAAGCGCTTGAACCCTCCCTTCTTTGACGGCAGTGAAGATGCGATTGCCGCGGACGCTTGGCTTCAGGATACCGAGGTGGTTCTAGAAGCAGCTAGGACGCCTGAGAATGATAAGGTGGCGGTGGTACGCCTACAGTTGTTAGACTTGGCTCGCGATTGGTGGGCAGCTCAGGCCATGGGATTAGCAGCACCAGTCACTTGGGCGACGTTCAGAGAAAGATTCCAGACGAAGTACTTCGATGCGGTGGCACGGTACGACCTGCAGACTAGATTCACCAACTTGAAGCAAGGAGGCAGAACGGTCGATGGCTATGCGACCGAGTTTTCCAGGCTGAGTAGGTTCGCCCCCACCTTGGTGGCAACCGAGTTCGATAGGGCTCAGCGGTTCCAGCAGGGACTGCATTTGGAGATATTATTGGCTGTGGAACAGTTCGAGCACCAGACGTTCGATGCAGTATTGAAAGCAGCAAGGAGGCATGAGTATACCTCCCGGAGAATTGTGGACAGGACCGGAGGCAGGAAGCGGTCCCACAACCAGATGCACCAATCTTCAGCTCCAGCCCCGGCAGCTAGGGGTCTAACCATTGGAACTCCGAGGCGGGCGGCCTCAGTGACGTCGGTTCAGCATTCGACCCCGACGTACCCGCAGCAGCAGAAGCAGAAGCAGTCTTCCGCGGTGGGATGTTCTCATTGCGGGAAGCCGGGCCATGTAGTGGCAGAGTGTCGTAGGGCACAGGGATTGTGCCTGGTTTGTGGAGGAGCAGACCACCAGATAGGGACCTGCCCTAATAGGGGAGGTCCATCATCATCCAATCTTTCTAGTTCTTCGGTGAGGGGACCAGCCCCAGTTCCAATCCAGCAGCAGCAGCAGCAGTACCCGAGGCCATTATTGCCTCAGGCCCAGGCCTTTCAGCAGCAGAACCAGCAGCAGTTCACCCAGGCTCCAGCACAGAACCGACATAGGGGTTTCCAGCAGAGGGGACCCGCAGCTAGAGGTCAGGCTATGATGATGACCATGGAAGAAGAAGTTGCACCAGGTGAGGTAGTGGCAGGTACTATTCTCGTCAACACCTTTCCAGCATCCGTATTATTTGATTCTGGTGCATCGCATTCATTCATGTCTGCACGATTCGCGACACGGATAGGGTTAGAGCCCGAGTCATTATCAGTGAGGCTCAATATACTTACTGGTAATGGTCTTGTGGGAGTAGATCGAGTGTTCTCCTCGTGTCGGATTGTAGTTAGCGGTAGAGAGTTCTCCGCTAGATTCATAGAGTTCCCTATGGCAGACTATGATGTAGTCCTAGGCATGGATTGGTTGAGGAACCATTATGCTAGGATAGACTGCCATGTTGGCAGAGTTGTCTTTAGTATTCCCGGAGAGCCAGAGTTTTCATTTTCCAGAGGCACAGTAGAGCCATCTCCTCCAGTATTGCGAATGGCAGTAGCGGCAGTGCAGTTGCCCCGGATAGTTGAAGAGTTTCCAGATGTCTTCCCAGAGGAACTTCCAGGGATGCCACCAGAGCGGGAGATCGAGTTCACCATTGACTTGATTCCCGGGACAGCACCAGTATCAGAGCGAGTCTACAGAATGGCGCCTTCAGAGTTGGAGATTTTGTATAAGATGATTGAAGAACTTAGAACCAAGGGATTCATTCGTGCTAGTGGATCGCCTTGGGGAGCCCCGATGCTTCTTGTGAAAAAGAAGGATGGTATGTCCAGGCTATGTGTAGATTATCGTACCTTGAACTCAGTGACAATTAAGAACAGATACCCTCTTCCAAGGATAGACGATTTGTTTGATCAACTCAAGGGGGCTTCAGTTTTCTCGAAGATAGACTTACGGTCAGGATACCACCAGATCAGAGTCAGAGAGCAGGACATCCCGAAGACGGCGTTCAGATCTAGGTACGGGCATTGGGAGTTTCTAGTTATGCCCTTTGGAGCGACCAATGCGCCGGCAGTGTTCATGGACCTCATGAACCGTATTTTCATGCCTTACTTGGATCAGTTTGTGATAGTGTTCCTTGATGACATCCTGGTCTACAGCAAGTGTGAAGCAGAGCACGAGCAGCATCTCAGGATCGTCCTTCAGACGCTTAGGGAGCACCAGTTGTACGCCAAGTTCAGTAAATGCGAGTTCTGGCTCGATCGTATTTCTTACTTGGGTCACATCATTACCAGAGAAGAAGTGGAAGTTGATCCCCAGAAGATTGTGGCTATCGAGGCATGGCCAGTACCCAGCTCAGTGGCAGAGGTTCGCAGCTTCCTTGGATTGGCCGGCTACTACCGACGGTTCGTCTCAGATTTTGCAAGGATTTCAGCGCCGATGACCCAGTTGACCCGCAAGGATGTGCCGTTCGTTTGGACAGCAGAATGTCAGGAATCATTTGAGGAGTTGAAGCGAGGTTTGATAACGGCTCCCATTCTCACACTTCCAGATGGGACCGGAGGATTCACAGTTTATTGCGACGCTTCAGGCAGAGGATTGGGATGTGTTTTGATGCAGCATGGGAAGGTAATTGCTTATGCGTCACGTCAACTCCGTGATCATGAGAAGAATTACCCGACCCATGACTTGGAGCTAGCAGCGGTAGTGTTTGCACTTAAGTTGTGGAGGCACTACTTGTACGGGGACAGAGTGGAGATATTTACTGATCATAAGAGCCTGAAGTATGTTTTCACCCAGAAGGATCTTAATATGCGGCAGAGAAGATGGCTCGAGCTACTTGTGGACTATGATGTGGATTTGCAGTATCATCCAGGGAAGGCCAACGTTGTAGCAGATGCATTGAGCAGGAGAGCCGGAGTTTATTTCTTGACGGCGCAACCAGAGCTATTGGCAGATCTTCAGAAGATGGGAATTGAAGTGATTCTTCCTTCCAATGTGGCCTTGATGGCCAGCCTACAGATTCAGTCCACCATAGTTGAGAGGATCCGGACATCACAGTTAACAGATTCCAAGATTCAGCGGCTCAGAGCAGAGTGCGAGGCAGGGAGAAGGCCAGAGTTATGTATTCATGAAGATGGTACACTTCGGCACGGCACGCGTCTTTGTGTACCCAGCGGAGATATCAGACAGGAAGTCATGGCAGAGGCTCACAGTTCGCAGTATTCCATTCACCCAGGCGGCACGAAGATGTACAGAGATATTCGTCAGCACTTTTGGTGGAATGGTATGAAGAGGGAGATAGCCCGGTATGTCTCTCGATGTTTGATTTGCCAACAGGTCAAGGCTGAACATCAGAGGCCAGCTGGACTTCTTCAACCTTTACCGATCCCAGAATGGAAATGGGAACACGTTACCATGGATTTCGTGACTGGATTACCCAGGTCTCCGGCAGGTAGAGATGCTGTTTGGGTCATTGTGGACAGGCTTACCAAGGTGGCACACTTTCTTCCATTTAGAGTTGGACAGTCAACGGCACAGCTAGCAGAGATGTATCTCAGGCAGATTGTCAGACTTCACGGAGTGCCAGTCAGCATAGTATCAGACAGGGATACGAGATTCACATCGCACTTCTGGCGCAGTCTTCATCAAAGTTTGGGGACTCGTCTCAAGTTCAGCTCAGCGTATCATCCGCAGACAGATGGGCAATCAGAGCGTACTATACAAACTCTCGAAGATATGTTGCGGTCATGTACCCTTGACTTCGGTGGTTCATGGGAGGATCACCTGCACCTGGTGGAATTCTCGTACAACAATAGTTTCCAGGCCAGTATCCAGATGGCACCCTTTGAGGCTCTGTATGGCAGGAAGTGCAGATCTCCGTTAGCATGGGACGATGTCGGAGAGAGGCAGATGCTCGGTCCAGAACTGATTTCTCAGACGGTTGAAGTGGTCAGGAAAGTCAGAGATCACCTCCGAGTTGCTCAGGATCGCCAGCGCCATTGGGCCGATGCTCATCGGCGTCCCTTAGAATTTGCCGTCGGCGACCATGTATTCCTTAGGATCTCGCCTACCCGCGGCGTCATTCGTTTTGGCGTACGGGGAAAGCTTAGTCCTAGGTATATAGGACCGTTCGATATTCTAGAGCGAGTAGGTGATGTGTCCTATCGTCTCGCTCTTCCGCCGTCGCTAAGTGAGGTACATGATGTATTCCATGTATCCCAATTAAGACGGTACATCCCGGACCCGAGCCATATCCTAGATCATTCGGAATTGGTTGTTGGTACCAACCTTTCGTATGAGGAGAGGCCCGTGTCTATATTGGACCGGAGGGAAAAGACGCTCAAGAACAAGACTATTAACTTAGTCCGCGTTGCTTGGGGTCATCACTCTCTAGGTGAGTCAACATGGGAGCGTGAGGACGACATCCGATCGCGATATCCCTACCTGTTTGACTCGTGAGGTATAATGTCTTTCTTATACCTTACGCTTTCCCTTCCTTGCTTGCATTGTATGATTGTATGATTGAACTGCTTAGTGTAGCTTGTCTGTGCTTAGTATAGCTTGTCGTGACAATCTCTAGCTCCTTGATTTAATTCCGAGGACGGAATTCTTTGAAGGTGGGTAGAGTTGTCACCCTCATTTTCCGTATTTCGTATTATGCTCGTATTTGGATTTTGGCACGTATTTTATTATTCTCGACTTGCGGATTTTTTTGAATTCTTGTAATTGGGTTTTAGACCATGGCTTGGTTTTATTTTGGAGATTGGTTTGGTTTGGTTTGTCATGATGGAACACCATAGCCTACACACCACCTCCATTACACCACAACACCCTCATTATAACCCACCTACTTTCTCTCTCCTCCATAATTTCTCCATTAATTTCTTCTTCTTCTTCTTCTTCTTCTTCCTCCACCAACACCCATAGGCAAGTGCATCTTGCCATTAAATAAGCACCACTTTTATTTGTTCATTAGCTAGATTAGGACATGGAGAACAACATTAGAACTTGGAATTTTGTGATTTGGAGTCTCCATTGTTCTAGATCTAGGTTTTAATTATTTTCGGATTTACATGGTTTTGATCTATTTTAGTTGGATTTTATGGGTTTTTGATGCTTCCATGTGGAAGATAATTCAATTTTACTCAAGTTAGAACTTTGAAAATCTAAATTTGGTTTTGATTTGGCAAAGTTATGAAGAATTGAAGTTTTTGGGTTGGGTGTTCTTCCTCTCGGACAGAGGTAGGAGAAGAACACAGCCTTTCCCTCTTGTTGGCCACGCGGCTCCGGCGTACGGCCTCTGCGTAGAGCTCCTGCGTAGTGTTGCTTGCGTAGAACCCTTGCTTATGCATGGTCTTTTGCGTACTGCTCCCCTTGCGTACTGCTCCCCTTGCGTACTGCTCCCCTTGCGTACTGCTCCCCTGCGTATGCTGGCCTGCGTACTGTGCATTGCGTATGGCTTGCGTACTGCTCCCCTTGCGTACTGCTCCCCTTGCGTACTGCTCCCCTGCGTATGCTGGCCTGCGTACTGTGCATTGCGTATGGCTTGCGTACTGCTCCCCTTGCGTATTGCGCCCTGCGTATAGCCCCTGCGTATGCTGGCCTGCGTACTGTGCATTGCGTATGGCTTGCGTACTGCTCCCCTTGCGTACTGCTCCCCTTGCGTATGGCCTGCGTATAGCCCCTGCGTATGCTGGCCTGCGTACTGTGCATTGCGTATGGCTTGCGTACTGCTTCCCTTGCGTACTGCTCCCCTTGCGTACTGCTCCCCTTGCGCAATGTAACCCTTGCACAGCCTTGTATGCGCAGTCTATACCCTGCGCAGCCCAAACCTTGACCCCCTTGTGCTACCTACTTGTTTATGATAAATTTGTTATTTCTTAGTCTTGGCTCTTCTATAGTCCTATATATATTGGTATTGTATCAGGTATTTTACGCCCATTTTATATCCTTACGCCTTTTGTCATGAACTTGATTTTACTTGTATATTTGGAATGACTATTGTACATGGCCTGGTATGACAAGGAACTTACATAACATGATAGTGACCCGTAATAGTGCACTCCTGACATGACCAACCTGACCTGATAGTGGCCCGTCGTGGCGCACTCCTGACAAGTACCCTGACATGAATTATCTTGATGACTTGATAGTGGCCGTGGCGGCGCACTCTTAACTTGACTTGACTTGATAACTTAACTTGACTTGCCTTGACACCGTGGGTGTTCCTGCTTGCTTGCTTGTATAATCCACTTGTCTTGTCTTGCATCATGTCTAGGACGTGACTTCCTGGTTACCACGGCCAGGGACTCGCGCTAAATTGGACTAGGCTAATGATTAGATCAAATTAGAACATGGAGAATTCCCGGTCACAGGCAGTCTCGTTATCTGGAGGCATTAATGGACTTGTAGCTTGCCGACGAGTAGAGCACATTTCCAGCACACTGTCATGTGTTGCACCCTCTAAGTCACCTAAGGGTACATTTGTCTCCCGGGCGATGTACCCACCTATAACTCTCAACCCGCGGAAGGATAACTGGATGGTCTGCAGGACTTGGGACTGGGAGTTTCTCACTTGCATCTTGTTAGTAATTAGGCTTGTGATAACCCTAGTTAGTTAAAGTAGTAAGCCGTAGTACTTGCTTGGCCGATTGTGAATGAATGGTGTCCAGCCCTGTATAAGTCTTGTCTAGCCCCTGTACCTGGAACTCTTGATCATGATTGTTTTACTTATCTCTAACGATAAATGGGTAGAGACAGTGAACTATTCAGGCGAAGGGGGTACAATCCCGGTCCTTGTTTGGTGAAGGATTGTAACCTGGCTCCCGGAATGGTTCCACGTCCCTAGTCGTTTATCGCTCTGCGTACTTTTATTACTTGTACCTTCTTTTATTCTTATGATCTGATATGCTGGCTTTTGTTCTTATTTGTGGCCTCCTTTGTGGCACTTGCTCTTTCTGGGGTTTGACCCAGCTGGTTTTGTGTGGCCAGATTTCGGAGCAGCTCCCGAGGATCTACCAAGCTTCCAGCCCAATGGTGAACACTAGACGGAACCCGGGCTACGAGTGGGTTTTCCCTTTTGTTTCACCCACTTATATGTAAATTTATTCTTTTGAGGCGTTTGCCGACGAGCACCTGTTAGCTCGATGCACCTTTACTTACTGTCTGCCTACGGGCTGTAACATGATTAACAAATCCTAGGGTTGATCATGTATGACTGAACTCTCGCTAGTCCTATCATTTTGTACGACTAGCTTCATGATCATCCAATATGTAATATTTGGGACGCCTTATATATATATATTTGATGCTCTAACATCTTGTAACTCTGTTAATTGCTTGAGATTGAGACAATCGGCTTGACCTTAAGAGACTGCTGGCTTGTAGTAAACCCTCATATCTAGACAGCCGTGACCGTATTGTTGAGATGTATTCTATTTCAAGATACGTAGCTGGCTGTGTCTGCCCCCGCTCTCCGGTATTCTGGTTCTGGGGCATGACATCAAGTCAGGCTTAACTCGTGTACATCATATCTTATCCGAGACGGGAAACAATAAGGTCTGACTGGTGGACAATTTGCAACACTAAAGCTAGACATACCTTTGACGTTGACGAAAAAGCTTATCAGGAGGACGAGCTACCTCTTGTAACAAATATTATAGATGTGGACTCTACGAAAGTTACTTATTACACGACTAATAATGTAGAAGAGGCAGAATTATCCGAAGAGGAAGATGAAGACGAAGGCAAAGATGAGGAGGAAGAGGAAGAGGAGGTCGAGGAAGACGAACAAGATAAATTTTCGAAAGATAATTAAGAGAAATGTACTTTTATTTTGTTATTATGTAAATTTGGTTATTCTGTATACTTGTTTATTATCTAGTATTGGTTATTATCTAAACTTGGTTATTACCTGGACTTCGATGTTTCTGACTGTAGAATGTACTATCTGGTTACACTTGAAGAATGTACTTTAATATTTTTGACTGTAGAATATACTATATATCTGTTTATTTATTGTATTATCATATGTTGTTATCAGGTATAACAGAATAATACGAATTGTTCGGCAGGTCCTAACGTGGAGAGAGTTCTCCTCCGGTACTTTCAACTGGTTCTGGAACCTTGAGGCCGAGTACTCCAGTGTATCGACCAGCCATATCTCCGACTGCCATAACATTATATGGCAGCACTCCTGGACGAGTAGTTCCAGGCCTGAGACTTGTCATACCCTAGAACCAGAATACTGGCACATAGGGACGGACCAGGCCAGCAACGTATTCCAAAGTACTCTAGTACCCCGAAATAATGTATAAGTTATAGAGACATGGGGGATTACTACTACAATCCAACAGTCAATCCTAGGTCAAGCAATCCTAGGTATCTCAATCACAGGCAAATATGCAAATTACAAGAAGTATGATCATCAGACATAAAATAGTAAAGCGTCCCAAACTATATATACATGGATGATCATGATGCTAGTAATATATCACGACCCGCACCCTAGAGTAAGGGCACGAGAAGTGGGTACGTCCAGCCTATGCCGCAGTGTCGGCTGTAGAACACATTCCTAGGTCAATCATCTAACAATATAAGGTACCTGTACAGTATATACACTCCGAATGGAGGTGACATAGCAGAATACAGTCTCAATCACATCTAAGACATAAAACGATAAGATAGATAGATAGATAAGAAATCCACAGAGATACAACCAGATAGGAGTCTAAGTGTCTATGATAACATCTCCATAAACATCCAGATAAAACAACTCCCAATATATACAATAATGTATCAATGAGAAAGACAAGGTAAGAGTCTAAGCTAGCAGTCTAAACCATTGGTGGCAGATCCTCTACTTCAAGTGAGTCCAAGTCACAAGTGTTGTCTATAGGTGTACCATAATAGGTAGACACCAGAGCCTCATCCTCGTCCTCTGTAAAAATTTTAACAGGTCCAGTCAGGATGGGAGCGAGCACAATACATCTCACGCACATCATAACAGGTTAGAAAATATAAACATGCAAGAGAGTACAATACATGAAACTGAAAGAATGTACATGATATAACAGAGAGAACTGTAATGGATATATCTACTATAAGTAGAGAACTATCAGTGACTAGTGATGTAGAGTACAAAGTCAACATATGAACGGCTGGAATTGCACATGAATATACTAAAGAGGCGCACATGGTTATACTACTTTGGAATTGTTCACATGGCTATTTATACTCTCCCATACCCCCAATCAATACACAAGGATCTAGACAAGTTATGTTACGCACATGATTTTTACATGAAAGCCCATAGATGGGTGCACATGAAGTATACATGAGGGCTCGTAAATGAGTGCACATGAATTTCATATAAAGGCCCATAAATGGGTGCACATGAAGTATACATGAGGGTTCATAAATGAGTGCACATAAATTTCACATGACGGCCCATAAATGGGTGCACATGAAGTATAGGTTATATATGAGATATATGAGAAACATGACCGAACATGAGAGCACATAAGAGTACACGAGCATGCATGAAAGAGCATGAAGCATATGAGAAACATAAATAACATGAGAGCGAGGAATACATGATGTACATAAAACACATGACATAAAGTATCCGATACTCCCGAGGGGGATAACATCTCATGTAGGGATCCATATATTACCAATCTGTGATAATATCGTGACAACATCAAGTAAGGTAATCTAGAGAAGGAATATAATCCTAAGCAAGTTATGAAATGATCAGAGAATGTACTCGCCTGGTATCCTGAATATCTGAAGAAAATATACTGTCCGAGGAGTGGTGTCCGGCTCCTATAGAACAGTACAAGTCACTACATGTCTAAAATAGTAAAATAGATTGCTACAATGCATCTACATGATGTTTGGGGTGAAGCATATAGATAAAATATATATTTATATATACATAGAGTGATATAGAGAGAGTGAGGTACATGTGTATGTGTGTATGTGTGATACAACATTGTATATGTATAGGTGTATGTGGGTGACACATGAGTGTGTGTGTATAGAACATAGGCTAGGGCTACCTGTGTTCTCAGGAGACAGTGGTATAATGTGCCAATGTGTGTGTGTGTGTATTAGATGTGTACATGTGAGGGTTTAGGTTAGTGTGTAACAGGAAAATGAATTAATGCAATGTGTATTCAGGATTTTGAGTAGTGTGTGTGTACATGACAGTAGGTGTAATGGAGAAACAGGGAATTGGTAACAGTATGTGTGTTTACAGGAAATTAGTGAACAAACTAACATGTGTGTGGTATGTGATAGTCTAGGGTGTTCCTGTGTGTGTGTATGTAATATAATGCGTGTCAATGTGTCAATGTGAGTGTCATGACAGTTAGCTACTAGGGTGTGGTAGTGTCATAGAGAAAACTGTGAATGAATAACAGTTTGTGTAAACATATCATCAATCTGTGAGTGTAGGAGTCTCTAATGTGACAGGAATAAGTTTGTGTGTGTGTGACTAACATTATAGGAATAGTGTCTCAGAAAAATGAGAAATGTGAATTCTCAGGAAATGTTCTCAGGAAAGCATGGCATTATAGGAAATGTGTGTGTGTGTTTGTGATAACAGTGCTCAGGAATTCAGTAGATAGTTTAGATAGGTTGTGTGTCAATAACTAGGAGAGTGTGTCAAAAATCAGTGCATTGACAGTTAGGAGATAGGGTTCTCAGTTTTATAGTTGTGTGTGTACAACCTAGACTAGAGTGTGAGTGGCAATATGTGATAGGAGATAGTTATCCTCAGCTAACAGTGCAATGCACATGTTCTCAGGAAATAACATTTCTTAGGAATTTCAAGTGCAATAACAGTTTCACAATTCCAGTTTTACACATTCAGAAATGCAAAAACCAATTCAAAACCCAATTCTTTGCACCAATCATAAACCCAACATTAGAACCAAACATGCATTAAACTTATACCCAGTTATGAAATTAACACCCAGACATTATATATGTGTTATACAACATCTAATTATTATATTAAATCAACTAATCTCATTCAAACCCAAGAAAAAATTCAAAATAACATGTATCATAGAATTACACAAAAAACCCAAATTCGAATTCAAATTTGCAACAAATATTAAATCGAATGTGCACAGGTGTCGAGTGTGTGCACAGGTGTCTGGGAGAAGTATTCATGTCCAGGAAACTGGATACGATCGTTTCTAATCAGAGAAAACTTAGTGTATCAGAACACGTGCAGTGCAGTGTCATGCAGGCAAAATATGAGCTCGTGGACACGACACAGTGCGCACTGGCCACGTGCTCGTATCCACGTATTCGCCTAGCATAGGGCTACATGTGTGTCATCCTGCACCATGTCCACAAGAGTCGTGTCAAGAGTTTAGAGGCCGTATCAGAGCCAAAACTGTGCGTGCGTGTGACAGTGTAAGACCCGTGCACACGTGTTTCCTCACTCGACATGACACGACACGAGACGAGACTTTAGGTGAGTCTTGTCAGACACTAGACCCACCTCTGTGTCAAAGGAAACGTGTCCAAGTGACACATATACCGCACACGAATCCTGGAGTTGCAGGGCACTGCCCTAAGGCTGTTGCGGGTGTGTTCGTATTCGTTTTGGACACAGACACGATTCGAATTCGAATTCGTGCTCAGTCCAACACGAATTCACAGAACACACATAGGGCTACAAATCCATGAAATTAGTTTTACCAAAATCTAAAATCAAAACCTAAGTGGCATTCTATCAATCACCTACATATACACTATAATACGTGTCCGATACGGACACCAAATGGACATGAATTCTACCCAAATTCTAGGGACAGCTAGGGGACACCTAGATTTAGCCTAATTTGCAGAGAAATCAGAACATTAGCACAATTTGAGGAGTTTTACCTATAGGTGCAAATAGCAAAAAAAAAGCCCCAAAATGAAGTGTTCCTCCTTGCTAGTTCGGATCCCCAAGTTGCTAAAAATCTGGGATTACTCTCCATAAACAGGAAATAGAAGAGTATTAGGCTCTAATGCAAGAAACTAGAGTTAAAAAGGATTCAAAATGAGAAATTTATGGATTGGGGAAGAATGGACAAACTTTTCTTTTTTCTATGTGTTGGAATGATACAAAGGAGGGAAGAACTAATGAGAAGATCATTTATAGGAAGGGAACGACCTAGTGGATGGTCATAAAGTGAAAGTTAGGGTTAGGGTTTAGTCTAATAGGCTATGGGCCTAGTTACACTAGTTATGGAACCAATTTCTAATTCGCAAGCCTATGGACCAAATCACCAATCCTCCTATTTCAAACTTGATCCTAAGTGGCCTAACATGAGTTGACTTAAGTTAGACTAGGGTCTTACCATGATAATCAAGTCACCACAACTAGGGTCAACATCTTGGTTAGTCTCTTAAGTCACAACGAGTAAAAGTCAAATCAACAACCGTCAATCCAATAATTAATCAAATAATTCTAATAAGTCAAAATGACCAAATTACCCCTAGGCTAAAAAAGGTAAGCAATATCCCAATCACATGGTTAGGCTCTAGGTCAGGCAGTCTCTACGGTTTCACTAGTTGCACATCAAAATCACAAGTAATGATTTTTAAATAATTTTTAAATGATTAAAAATCACCAAAAATTATATTATTATTTAAATATCATAATTAAATAATTAAAATAATAAAATTTCAAAATTACTCTTATTAAAAAAATGGGTGTTACAAGTCTACCCACCTTATAAAAATTTTGTCATCGAAATTTAAGATGGTAGTACTCCTTTTAGGTCAAACATAGTCAAGGGTCAACCACTAGTCAATTTCTCAACATCCAAGTACTTGTCATCAACTGGTCAACTTATTAGGGTTTTACCTATGCTAGCTATTTAGGTGTTGGCAACTAGAGATTAGCTAAAAGAAAAACTCTATAATAGACTAACTCTTAACTTCTCAATCTGATCAAGTCACCCATAAATAAATACCCATAATCTAAGCACACAAATCCCAAATACCATATATACATAAGCTCAAGAACAACAACCCATTACATATATCCTAAGTATATCATCTATATATCCATACATATATAACTGATCATCAAGGGTTAAAGTAGACTAAACTTATAAGGAACTGAATAATTGTTTGGAAATTAGGCTAAGGATGAATGGTCTGAAACATCAATGTAGGCAAAAGGTAATGATGCTAAGGAGGCTAAATTAATAAGCAAAAGGATTAGGGCATTAGGGTCCACTTGTAAAGTTAAAGTGAAGGGAAACCTACATGGTGACTGGAACATGCCTTTAGATCAACCTGGCCTCTCCTCTCTATCTGGAATGAACTAACTACATGCAGGACAGTGGTCTGAAAGAAGTGAACCAAACTCGTGTACAGGGAATGCAATAGGCAGTATTCTGTAAATTAGTGCAGGCTATATACCAAATCAAATATACAAGCTATATATATATATGCTTACCCTTATCACCTCAACTCTACTCAAAGTTAAATAATACCAACTCCCATCAAATACTGTAGGGTGTGTTGGGACAGAACAGTGGTGTAGCATGGTTGTACATGAAGATGCAGAACAATCATATGTAGGACAATGATATGTAGGATACATACATATGGAAAATTGAACTAATGCTCAGGTAGAGGCTCTTGGAAGATTGAGCCATCAATGAAAGAAAGGGTTTGGACATGTATCTGGACAGATGGGCTAAACAGGTATCATCTGTATCTAATACAATAAAAGACGGATAGAACAAATGATCAAGGGAGAACTCTTATTAACAACCCACAATATATCCCCAATTTATACAACTATCCCAAGTGGACTGAACAACCATGCCCAAGAAAAAGTTTAAACTCCACTGTAGGGCAGGTACTGCAGGTTATAATGAAGGGTATTGCAAGGCTATCAAGTAAGGTAAAATGTTAAGAGATACAATATGTCACCATGTCCAGAAGATAAGGATGAGTACGGACCTCTAATATGCATGATACTAACTCTCCAGTTATACAGAATATGGTAAGGGGTTGATGGTTATATTGGTGAGTCAATAATTGGGGTCTGAACAATGGTCCAGTGACATCTATGATGCAATATGGTAGGTAATAAAATCTTGAGTGCAGTGAACAACTTAAAATAGTATGAACCAAGGGAATAGGGTATCTAGTAAAGAGTTTGCACACTGCCTATAAAGGTTGATCAAACATGACTGAACTCAACATAAAGAGGACTCAACTAAAATAGAAAACTGAACCAAATATAGGCTAAATAACATGTCTATAATCCTATACAACAATGGCCTATAGATACCAACCAACCCATATCCCATATGCCAATATCATCTGCAATCTATCTATATATATAGACCTCTCAGTCTTAGGTGAACTACAACTATACTCAAGGACAGGCTATGGTCATGGGTGCCTTACTGAAAAGGACAAAGGAAAATAATAATAAATCATCAAGGCTGCAGAATAGACTAACATCATCTATGGAAACTGGTAGGTATTATAAATAACAGGGAAATTATCTACAATGGGTTACTATTCTAATACCAATGCTAACTATCATCTCTAGGGTACAGACACTCTACAAGTCATCATGTCATTACACTATAAAAGAACTACATATGAATAAGCTATACAAAACTAAAATATCCCTACTCCTAAATTATTTGATGATGGAATACAATTTATAACAACAGAAGGGTAAGATAGAGATGATATATTTAAAAACCTTTTCAAGATACAATCTGATAATCATATGCGTCTGTCCAAAATCATGTTACTCAGAGCCCTCGCCGTGCCAGTAAGCAAGGCTGCGATAAACGATAGATTCTATAACTGGGGCGTGCACCTCTATAATCATGTCATCTGGAATTCTCGCTATGCCGACTAGTATAGCTGCGAGAAATTCTAAATCTCATAACCAAGATACGTACATCCGAAGTCAGGTCTCTATGTTTCCGCCACGCTAGCTAATATGGCTGCGAAAAACTACAGGTTCCATAATCAAGTAGACGTTTTACCATCCCTGTTATTCCCGTCAATATATGTTATCAGAAAATATCGTAACTCAGGCCATAAAATTTATCTCGATAAGAAAATCAAAATCAACAACGATCCATCAAAAGTCAAATTCAATAATCAAGGAGTGAGAGCGAACAAAACAAGGGAAATGATTTCAAATTGAAGTTTAAATAAGATTCTCAAGGGTCATCCTAGGTATCTCTCAAGGAATCCTAACTATGATTGAGTACCTTCAAAAATATATTCTAATCCTACTGCAGGCTGTAGTGATACTCTAGTTCGAATACCACTACATTAACTCGACCTGCATGTGCTACCACTAAAAACGTGTCACGACCCGCACCCTAGAGTAATGGCACGAGAAGTGGGTACGTCCAGCGTACACCGCAATATTCACGGTAGAACGCCATCCTAGGTCAATCATCTAACAATATAAGGTACCTGTACAGTATATACACTCTGAATGGAGGTGACATAGCAGAATACAGTCTCAATTACATCTAAGGCAGAAAATAATAAGATAGATAGATAGATAAGAAATCCACAGAGATACAACTAGATAGGAGTCTAAGTGTTTATGATAACATCTCCACAAACATCCAGATAAAACATCTCCCAATATATACAATAATGTATCAATGAGAAAGATAAGGTAAGAGTCTAAGCTAGCATTCTAAAATATTGGTGGCAGATCCTCTACTGCAAGTGGGTCCAAGTCACAAGCGTTGTCTATAGCTCACTACTAAAATAAGGCAAATTAGCGACGTTAAGATACGTCGCTAATTAAGGAAAATACGTCGCTAATTGTAATTAGCGACGGCTTTAGCGACGAAATATGAAGGTTGTAAAAAAGCTAGTCGTAGATGACAAATTCGTTGCCCTTCGTCGCTGTTTGCGACGTCAACACAATGTCGCTGGGTCGTCGCAAAATTAGTGACGGAGGGCGACGAAATTATACGTCACCAAATTAGCGACATAGTGCGACTACTTAGCGACGTTATTTCTTTTTATGTGATGATATGGCATGCCTGCCACGTCAGCAGTGTAGCGACGTACAACGACCAAATTAGCGACGTCAACTCTCTGCCACGTCATCTACTAAGCGATGGACTGCGATGGATAGCGATGTAATCGCTAATTAAAGACGTCAGAATACGTCGTAGACCGTCGCTATACGTCACAGATATTATAAAAAAATTTAAAAAATGTAATGTATATTTTTGTTATGCTATGTGTCTGTGTTTACAGTGTGTGTGAAGTGCAGTGTTCGAACCATCGGCAGTTTCGCTTACTGTTCTATGTTTTATTTTGGATAGAAAGAGCAACTGTTCAGGGTTCACTTCTCAGAGCTTCCTCTTCACGTCCTTCACCTTCTCGGGATCTTTTACGACGTCCCGAGAAAGTGAATGATGTGAAAATGTAGCTCTCAGAAGTACACCACGAACTGTTGCTCTTTCTGTCCAAGATAAAACATACAACAGTTCGAAATTATCGATGGTTCAGAATACTGCATTTCACATACATTGTAAACACAGACACACATCATCACAAAAATACACATTATATTTTTTAAATTTAGACAACACCTCCTTTGTATATCAGATCATCGCTTATAACCCAGCGTAGGTATATTTGTCATCCCCATCGCAGATATCATGATAATTAACAGTCTCCCATCATAACAGTCTACGACTAATAGATGAATAATAGTCTCCCATCATAACAGTCTCCCATCATAGCAGTCTACAACTAAATATCATACATGTACTCAATAAAAATACCAACAAAGTAAATATCATAAACATACATGTCCAACAAACATACATGTCCAACTGAGTCAAATAAGAATGAAAATCAGTGTACCAATGATCAATGGGCCCATAGGGCCAATACATACAAAGATGATAAATAAATCTACTGGATCACTGAGGTCCCCTGTTGCGCATCTGAGATAAGCATTTACTCATACTGCTCCTGTGTGAGCTGCACCATAGGGGCAGTAGGAGGCAGTACAACGTCTGGAGTCGGTGCCATCGATGGAGTGGAAGGACGTATCTGCTCCAGCTCTCGTAGTCGCTCAGCATGCACAGCAAGGGTACTCACTGTCCTCTGAGAACTCTCCTCAATCGAAGTATGTATCTGAGTGAGTGAGGCAGACATGGTCCTCAGCGATCCCTCCAGCTCGACCTGTCTACGCTCTGTGTGCTCCATAAACTCGGTGAGTGTGTGCAAGCTGGCAGTTGTAGCCTGCTGCAGACTCATCAGCTCCTGTATACTATGCTCGGCTGCATCAAATCGTCTGGTGATCATCGGATCGTCGGATCATCGCTCTACGGTATGGTGATCAGAAATCTGATGCTGTAACTTGTGACGCAGCTCGTCGATCTGACGACCAATATCCTAAGCTCATGATGACGCCTGCGAAGTTAGAGACTGCGTATTGACAGAGGAGGCCCGGGATGACTCTGAAGCCAAATAGGTGCCGTAGGATCCCGTACCGTAGTACGTACACTTCTGAAGACCACCAATAGCGTTCATCCAGAGGTCGTCCGGTGATGGAGATGTAGGCGGCTGGAAGGAAGTACAAGCCCCTCCCTCTGCTGGCGCACTAGCAGCAGCAGCCGCCTACTCTTGTAGCCGAAGAAACTCGACCTTTCACAATATTTGCTAACGTCTAAGTGTTTGCTAAAGTCTATAATGATATCTATTTTCCTATTTTATAAATTATAGTAAATTAATATAAAGAATAGAATGTACATATGCCTGTGTCGCCCTCTCGTCAATGAACTCAACAGCCCTCCGATGGGTGACTAGGAAGACGATCATCATCTTGGGGTCCTCACGCTTTTTTACCTGTTAAAATATATTATCCATTATTAGTATTAAACATTCTATCCAACTATATATAAAATAATGTCCGTCATAGGAAACGTACCAGACGACAAAAATGCTCTGTCATAGTAATGGAGCCACCACACCACTTACTGGCGCTCGACCATGCCACCTTGGCCTTGTCAGACCGCTCCTGGTACCTGGCCTCGCCGAATCTAGCCTTCATCGCAGTCCACTGCTCTGGCGTGATCCAACTATGGATCGGCTTTCCGGAGCGATCATGAGACTTCTGGTCGTGGATCGCATCACGGATGAGCTTGTCTGCGACGGCACAAAATTGGGTCTCGATCTTCGCCGCCCGGTGTGGTGGATAGAAATAGGTCCTTTACAAGAAGTAAAATAGAAAGAGTTGTATAATATACACAAATGATTATTAAAATTTAAAAATAAACAAATTTTTTACCTTGAAGTGGGCCAACCAAAAGGCCTTCATATATGCGGGAGCATCTGAGTAGTTAATCCAAGGCCCACCATAGTTCTGCCACAGAAATAATCCCATCTGTCTCTGTACTGCAGGAGGCCGATATCTATACAATAATAAATTTGATGAATATATATGTATACATAATCATTTGAGAAATATATCTTAACTAATTAACTTACTTCGTAGGCCCGTCCGTCCAAATCTCCATACGCGTCTCGTCCGGGGGAGCGCATGGAGGGTCGCTCTCACCTCCTGCCTGACCAGGATCAGTCTGATCGCCGTCCTCCATATGCTCGGCATCGGCTCTCCCCATGGAGCCGTCGACAGGAGGAATGCTGGACGCGGGAGGAATACTGGACGCAGGAGGAATGATGGACGCGGGAGGAATGCTGGACGACGGAGGAATGATGGACGCGGGAGGAATGCTGGACGACGAGGGAGGAGTCGCCAACCTGCTGGAACTGCCCTGTCCCGGTAATGGTCCAGAAACAGAATGGTACACTAGCGTACTCAGAGATGAGGATGAGGGTACAGAATCTGTATCCCCAGCCTGACGCACATGGGACTGCCTACCATAATATCCTCCGCGTCGTCCGGGTCTAGTCATACCTGATAATAACATATGACAATAAAACAAATATACATATTTATATGATAGACATCACAGATTTTTGTAAAATATCACAGTCACAAAGTGTCGCTAAAGTGTCAAATATGATGATAAAACAAACGTACAGATTTAATCCTCTTCTGAAAATTCATCTAGTTCATTTAGCCCATCTTCTTCTTCTTCTTCTTCTTTTTCCTCCTCTATATCTTCACTTTTATCTGCATCTTTCTCTTCAGATAATTCTACTTCTTCTACACAATTAGATGTGTAATGAGGAACTTCCGTCGTGTCCACTTCTATAATATTTGTTACAAGAGGTAGTTCATCCTCTTGATAAGCTATATCGTCAACCTCAAAGGTATTTCTAGCTTTGGTCTTGCATAAAGATCCCTGAAGAATATGCTAAGCTCCGTCAATGGATCCTAAACTGCCTGCGGTAAGAATTCCTGAAATACAATCGGAATTAACCCCTCCATGAGTACGTGATAATCGTGGCTCTTCACACCCGTCAATTTATTTTCCTTCGAATCGACACATCTTCTCAGTTTTGACTCATATTCGTCTAGAAATTTTAGGCCCTGGATCCACCGACAAAGTCTCACTTTATCCTCCTTGTCTAGTAAGAAAATTGACTTTGGCAGGAACTGTTTTCCATTCTCCTCTATCAAATGCAACGTAGGGCGTTTGCATATTTCTTCTAAGTCCAATCTGGCCTTGGGATTGTCTTTTATTTTTTCCTTTACGTCCATCACAGTATTAATTATGTTATCAAACACATTCTTCTCAATATGCATGACATCAAGATTATGTTTGATCAGATTGGTACTCCAATATGACAGATCCCAGAATATGCTCCTCTTTGTCCAGTTATGATATCCACCAAATTCATCGCACTTCTACCCAGTTGTAGGATCTTCGATAGCACTTGGAAAATCTCTAACCTCCTCCTATATCGTGGCTCCGTACCACCTTGGTGGTGGATCACCCTTCTCTACAACACCGGTACGGAATGCATTCCTGTTCCGTCTGAACGGATGATCATTTGGAAGAAATTGCCGATGACAATTAAAGAAGCACGATTTTCCTCCGTGTTTCAAGCGAAAAGCCTTAGTACGGTCCTTGCAATACGGACATGGATGACGGCCATGAGTGCTCCTTCCAGATAACATTCTATAGGCCGGAAAGTCGTTGATGGTCCACATAAGGGTTGCCTTCATCTGAAAATTCTGCGTCCTGGGAACATCGTACGTGTTAGCACCTACTTCCCATAACTGATTCAACTCATCTATTAAAGGCTGTAAGTACACATCAATGTTCCTCTTGGGATTGTTCGGACCAGAAATTATAACGGTTAGAAACATGTACTGAGTCTTCATCCACATCCAAGGCGGTAGGTTATACGGAGTGACAATCACAGGCTAGCATGAATACTGGGATCCCGAAAGACCAAAAGGAGTACAACCATCAGAAGATAGCCCCAACCTGATATTATGCGAATCTGAAGCAAAATCAGGATTCACTCGATCAAAGTGCTTCCACGCTTCTCCATCTGATGGGTGATCCAACACTCCTTCAATCTGTTCTCGCATGTGCCAACTCATATTTTCGGCCGTCTCTTTCACCATAAATAATCTTTGCAACCGCGGTGTTAAAGACAAGTAGTACATTGAATCGGTCGGTCTTCTTACACCGGTAGACCTTCCTGTACTAGTTGTCTTATAGCGATCAGTACCACAAAATCTGCACACATCTGCGTCCTTGTTGTCTTTGTAGTACAACATGCACCCATTGCGATAAGAATCGATTTTCTTGTATCCCATCCAGAGCGATCTCACCATTCTCTTAGACCGATAGAAGTCTTTAGGTATCTTAGCACCCGCCGGCAAGATCTCTATAATCAACTCCAACACTCGGTTGTACCATTCTTGCGACTTGTTAAAATCTGACTTAATGCTCAACAGTCTTGTAACCAGCTCCAACGATGAATGATCCTCACAACCAGGATACAATGGAGTCCTTGCATTCTCAGCAACTCCATAAACTTTGCAGCATCGACATTCGATGCCTCCTCAGGTGTGTGATGAACGAAACTAGGCCCCACAGCGTCGAAAACCATGTTCGCGCACCCGTCGTCGTATGCATGATTATCTGAAACAAAATTAGGTCCCGCATGGATATACGGCTCAACATAAGGCTCCGGATCTGATGCTAAAGACACAAGTTCTCCGTGTGCGGTCCACTGATAGTAATTAGGCGTGAAACCCGTCTAGTACAAATGATATATCGCTTCAACTTCTGGATAATATTTCACGTTATGACATTTCACACACGGACACTTAATTTTGGTGTCGTCCATGTACTGCGGGAACGCCTTAGCAAACTGCAGGAACTGCTCTACTCCCGACATGTATTGATCCCGCACACCACACATATCTTCAGGACGATGATTGTACATCCATGAACGATTCCACAAGTAGTAATTCATATCTATTTGGAAATAATTCTGAAAAGATGGACACACAATTATCCAATAGGCACAAATTCGTTTCATAAGCTCCTACACAAATTGGATACCTGGACACGAACCACTTGACACAGAGGTGGGGTCAACCACTGACAAGCCGCCCCTCAAGTTTCGTGTCGGTTGGATGAATATCGGACACGAAATTGCACGTGCACGGGATTTGGACTGTGCGTGCACAATCGTATGAAGATGTGGTTTTGTTTGATACTTGAGTTTTGCAATATAATGTGAACTGTTCGGGTTTTCATTTGATTTTTAGTTTTTAAATTCCTAAACTGTTTTCACTGATACTTGAGTATGTAATCTGGTTTGGTCAAGCCTTAGTTAAAGGTCAAACATAGTCAACTAGTCATTTCTATGTCATAAAACCTAATCCTAGGACCTATAGGTGAATCCCTGGATGACATTGATACTCTAGATAGTGTATATATATATATATATATATATATATATTCACACGTACTCTTCAATAACTCACTCAAAGACAAGCATACACTCACATGTATATATCAAATCCTCAATCTAAGCTATGCATAAACCCTCATATCTATATAACACCTATAGATATCCTATGCAAAGTATCCCTCAAGGTAAAATATTAACTCAGCTAATACTTTCCTCCTCCTCCTCCTCCTCCTTACACTCACAAATCCTAACCACAACCTCACCTTAACTCTCTACTAATACCAAACCATACTCCTATGCTACTACTGCTGATAACACATTCCTAAGCCTACTGTATTTTACTGTCCATGCCAAATCAAGACAACGCCAAGGCGGGGCAAATGCTATGCCACTGCCGCTACAAACATCTACACATTGCAAACAGTCACTAAGCTAAACCCACACTGCAACCCACTACACTAGTCTACTAAAACTAGATCAATCGAAAACCAAATATCCCAAAATCAACATAACCCTATACTCTAACTCCCACAGCTCATATACTTATATACAAAGGTATATCAACTCAAATACATACATATAATCCTATATTATCCTTGCCCACTCTAGTACAGTACATCAAAGTATCAATTCAAAATATCAAACTCAAAATTAAACCCAAACCTATAACTCGAATACAACACATACTACTATATTAAATCTCTGATACATATGTATATCTATGAATATAAAAAAAATTCAAAATCCTAAAATATAATACAAAAACCGTGTGAGTGACAGAGGGGGTATATGTGTGTGTGTGTGTCCGCACACCACACGTGTCTAGGGGTATGTGTGTGTGTGACACACGTGTCTACTCGTGTCCAAACGAGGTCAAAACCGTGTCTAGATAGCTAGGACTAGGGTTAGGGTTTACCTGAGGGAGGCTCGATCGGAGTTGGGAGGCGGCAAGGGTGGGGGCTTCGTCTGAGGAGGGAGGCGGCGAGGAGGGGGGCTTCGTCGGAGGAGAGCTTCGTCGGAGGAAAAAAAATTGGGAAATTTTTGGAAGAGAGAGAAGGGGGAAATGAAAGTTTCGAACGGAATATATTAAAACATTAGCGACGTCTGATTTAGACGTCACTGAACGTGGCTAAGGAGCGACATAACTTATGTCACGTCGCTGAAACGTCGCTATTCAGTGACGTAATTTATCTCTTGTCGCTGAACGTCGGTATTCAGCGAAGATTTGCGATGTCTATTAAAAGGAGTCGCTATATTCAATATTTAGCGATGTTATTTTATTCCGTCGCTAAATTACATCGCTAATAAAGCATATTTTAGTAGTGGCTGTACCATAATAGGTAGACACCAGAGGCTCATCATCGTCTTCTGTAAAATTTTCAACAGGTCCAGTCTGGACGGTAGCGAGCACAATACATCTCACGCAGATCATAACATTTTATAAAATATAAACATGCAAGAGAGTACGATACATGAAACTGAAAGAATGTACATGATGTAAAAGAGAGAACTGTAATGGAAATATCTACTATAAGTAGAGAACTATCAGTGACTAGTGATGTAGAGTACAAAGTTGACATGTGAACGGCTGAAATTGCACATGAATATACTAAAGAGGCGCACATGGTTATACTACTTTAGAATTGTTCATATGACTATTTATACTCTCCCATACCCCAATCAATACACAAGGATCCAGACAAGTTATGTTACGCACATGATTTTCACATGAAAGCCCATAGATGGGTGCACATGAAGTATACATAAGGGCTCATAAATGAGTGCACATGAATTTCACATGAAGGCCCATAAATGGGTGCACATGAAGTATACGTGAGGGCTCATAAATGAGTGCAAATGAATTTCACATGAAGGCCCATAAATGGGTACACATGAAGTATAGGTTATACATGAGATACATGAGAAACATGACCGAACATGAGAGCACATGAGAGTACACGAGCATGCATGAACGAGCATGAAGCACATAAGAAACATGAATAACATGAGAGCGAGGAATACATGATGTACATGAAACACATGACATGAAGTATCCGATGCTCCCGAGGGGGATAACATCTCATGTAGGGATCCATATAGTACCAATCCGTAATAATATCGTGACAGCATCAAATAAGGTAATCTAGAGCAGGAATATAATTCTAAGCAAGTTATGAAATGATCAGAGAATGTACTCGCCTGGTATCCTGAATATCTGAAGAGAATATACTGTCCGAGGAGTGGTGTCTGGCTCCTATAGAATAGTACAAGTCACTACATGTCTAAAATAGTAAAATAGACTGCTATAATGCATCTACATGATGTTTGGGGTCAATCTAGGCTAAAGTCAACCCTTGGTCAACTCTTGTCAACTTATTCTAGTCAAACTAGGTCGACTAGGTCAAGCCTAACCCAAACAAGTCTCACTAAGCCTAGCCATGTCTATCCTGCATCCACACATAGTACTAGTCATCAACACACATCCACATGAGCATTCATGCCATACACATAGGCTATGTGCCATATATATAGCCTATAGGCCATATGGTCTATATTACACATTTCACATATTATATATATACACTAATTTAATATAATACCATTCACATACATATACCACATCAAGCATATAGATAAAATATATATTTATATATACATAGAGTGATATATATAGAGAGAGAGAGATACATGTGTATATGTGTATGTGTGATACAACATTGTGCGTGTATATGTGTATGTGGGTGACACATGAGTGTGTGTGTATGGAACATAGGCTAGGGCTACCTGTGTTCTCAGGAGACAGTGGTACAATGTGCCAATGTGTGTGTGTATTAGATGTGTACATATGAAGGTTTAGGTTAGTGTGTAACAGAAAAATGAATTAATGCAATGTGTGTTCAGGATTTTGAGTAGTGTGTGTACATGACAGTAGGTTTAATGGAGAAACAGGGAATTGGTAACAGTGTGTGTGTTTAAAGTAAATCAGTGAACAAACTAACATGTGTTTGGTATGTGATAGTCTAGGGTGTTTCTGTGTGTGTATGTATGTAATATAATGTGTTTCAATGTGTCAATGTGAGTGTCATGACAGTTAGCTACTAGGGTATTGTAGTGTCATAGAGAAAACTGTGAATGAATATCAGTGTGTGTAGACATATCATCAATGTGTAAGTGTAGGAGTGTCTAATGTGACAGGAATAAGTTTGTGTGTGTGTGACTAACATTATAGGAATAGTATCTCAAGAAAATGAGAAATGTGAATTCTCAGGAAATGTTCTCAGGAAAGCATGGCATTGTAGAAAATGTGTGTGTGTGTTTGTGATAGCAGTGCTCAGGAATTCAGAAGATAGTTTAGATAGGTTGTGTGTCAATAGCTAGGAGAGTGTGTCAAAAATCAGTGCATTGACAGTTAGGAGATAGGGTTCTCAGTTTTATAGTTGTGTGTGTACAACCTAGACTAGAGTGTGAGTGGCAATATGTGATAGGATATAGTTATCCTCAACTAACGGTGTAATGCACATATTCTCGGAAAATAACATTTCTCAGGAATTTCAAGTGTAATGACAGTTTCACAATTCCAGTTTTACACATTCAGAAATCCAAAAACCAATTCAAAACCCAATTCCTTGCACCAATCATAAACCCAACATTAGAACCAAACATGCATTAAACTTATACCCAGTTATGAAATTAATACCCAGACATTATATATGTGTTATAAAAACATCTAATTATTATATTAAATCAACTAATCTCATTCAAACCCAAGAAAATATTCAAAATAACATGTATTAGAGAATTACACAGAAAAACCCAAATTCGAATTCGAATTTGCAACAAACATGAAATTGAACATGCACAGGTGTCGAGTGTGTGCACACGTGTCTGGGAGAAGTGTTCATGTCCAGGAAACTGGACACGACCGTGTCCAATCAGAAAAAACTCAGTGTATCAGAACACGTGCAGTGTAGTATCGTACAGGCAAAACATGAGCTCGTAGACACGACCCAGTGCGCCACTGGCCACGTGCTCGTGTCCATGTGTTCGTCTAGCATAGGGCTACACATATGTCATCCTGCACCGTGTCCACAAGAGTCGTATCAAGATTTTGGAGGCCGTATCAGAGCCAAAACTGTGCGTACGTGTGACAGTGTAAGACCCGTGCACACGTATTTCCTCACTCGATACGACACAGCACGACACGAGATGAGACTTTAGGGGAGTCTTGTCAGAAACTAGACCCACCACTTTGTCGAAGGCAATGTGTCCCAGTGACACAGACACCGCGCACGAATCCTCGAATAGCAGGGCACTGCCCTAAGGCTGCTGCGGGCGTACTGTTCGTGTCCATTTTGGACACGAACACGACTCGAATTCGTGCTCAGTCCGACACGAATTCACAGAACACACATAGGGCTACAAATCCATGAAATTAGTTTTACCAAAATCAAAAATTAAAACCTAAGTGGCATTCTATCAAACACCTACATATACACTATGACACGTGTCCGATACGGACACCAAACGGACAAGAATTCTACCCAAATTCTAGTGACAGCTAAGGGACACATAGATCTAGCCTAATATGCAAAAAAAATTAGAACATTAGCACAATTTGAGGAGTTTTACCTATAGGTGCAAATAGCAAGAAAAAGCCCCAAAATAAAGTGTTCCTTCTTGCTAGCTCGGATCCCCAAGTTGCTCAAAATCTGGGATTACTCTCCATATACAAGAAATAGAAGAGTATTAGGCTCTAATGCAAGAAACTAGAGTTAAAAAGGATTTAAAATAAGAAATCTATGGATTGGGGGAAGAATGGACAAACCTTTCTTTTGTCCTATGTGTTGGAATGATAGAAAGGAGGCAAGAACTAATGAAGAGATTATTTATAGGAAGGGAATGACCTAGTGGCTGGTCATAAAGTGAAAGTTAGGGTTAGGTTTTAGTCTAATGGGCTATGGGCCTAGTTGCACTAGTCATGGAACCAATTTATAAGTCTCAAGCCTATGGACCAAATCACCAATCCTCCTATTTCAAACTTGATCCTAAGTGGCCTAATTTGAGTTAACATCTAGGTTATCTCTTAAGTCACAACTAGTAAAAGTCAAATCAACAACCGTCAATCAAATAATTAATCAAATAATTCTAATAAGTCAAAATGACCAAATTATCCCTAGACTAAAAATTGTAAACAATATCCCAATCACATGGTTAGGCTGTAGGTCAGGCAGTCTCTAGGGTTTCACTAGTTGTACATCAAAATCACAAGTCATGATTTTTAAATAGTTTTAAAATAAATAAAAATCACCAAAAAATATATTATTATTTAAATATCATAATTAAATAATTAAAATCACAAAATTTCAAAATTATCCTCATTTAGAAAACTAGGTGTTACATAATACAAAGTGAAGAATTAGCAAGAGTTATAGTCATACATGATAAGCTCTAGCTAAAGTCTAGAATACGCAAATCATGTTTAGGCCCGTAGGCTAAATGTCAAGATCTAAAACACGAGCTAAACACGTGTTCGGAGGCTAAACGCCACAAAAGAATAATGTACATAACTAGTGGGAGAATGATATAGAAAAACCCACTAAGGTACTCTGGTGCTCCGGATAGTCACCATCGAGTAGATGGTACGGAAGAATCCTTCAGGCTTCTCTATCAGATCTGGCCAAACAAAACCAATGGGGACAGACCTCCAATAACAAGTACCACAAAGGAAGGAAAATTATGAACTAAAACCAACAATAACTAACACAAGAACGGATAGAGACATAAATAAGTAAACATAAATCGAGACTTGTGCACTACCAATGCACTCATCTCGAGAATAGAAAAGACAATAAGAGAATCAACATGGAGCATAAGATAAATAACATATGACATAATATAAACTATGGATATGTAAGGTAAACAAAAATAGTAAACATGTGTGATAAACTGAACATGTGAGCATGTAGAGAAATGGTACATGTGAGCATGTAAGATATCTAGGACATGATAGCATATTAGATAACGGGAACATGTGAACATGTTAGATAACTGGGACATATGAGCATGTTAGATAACTGGGACATATGAGCATGTAAGATAACTGGGACATATGAGCATGTGACTTAGAAACAATTCTGGAATCCGAGTTACAATCCGTAAACCAAACAAGGATCGGGGTTGTAACCCTTCTCCTGAATATAACTTCATCTCTAAGCAATGTACAACATAGGGATCATGTATAACATGTGAGTACTGAATAGGGCGACAAATAATAAGATGACTAAGAAAGTATTTCGGAGCCCATGTTACAACCTGTACATCAAACAAGGACCGGGGTTGTAACCCTTCTCCTGAACAGAACTTAGTCTCTAATTATTTACAGGCAAAATAAAACATAAACAATGATATACTGAAATAAACAAATACGAACACTGCCTAGATAAAACTAGACTAGATTGAACTCCATACAACAATCACGGCCAAGCATTGAGTACGGCTTTATACATTAGCTAACTATGGTTATCACAATCCTAATTACTAACAAGATGCACTTTTCAGATATTCAATCCAGTTACCTGTCCTGCAGACTACCCGACTCATCCAGGCCCAAAAGAAAAATAAGTATAGCAGACACACCGCAGTAAGATACGTATGTCCTAACGAAGTGCCCCACTCGATGGTGTGCTGGAAGTGTGCTCATCATGACAGATAGCTCCAAATCCCATATATATATATATAGATTGGAACACGAAGGGCTGCAGGTTACTGGAAAATTCTTCCCTCCTAATGATCTAGATAATCAAGCTAGTTATTAGTCCTTAACATTTTCTTGTTGGATTCTGGGTGTGATATTTCGCAGAATCCATCCTAGACATGATATGCAAGACTAGATAATACAAGAAAGTGCACTATAACAAGCCACAACAAGAAAATATAATAAGCTAAAAAAGATATGTACAAGAGTGCACCACAACGGGTCACTATCTAGTAAGCAAAGAAGACATGTAACATGAGTGCGCCACGATGGGCCACTATTTAGTAAGCAAAGAAGACATATAACATGGGTGCGCTGCGATGGGCCACTATCTAGTAAGCAAAGAAGGCATGTAACATGGGTGCGTCACGACGGGCCACAACCAAAGAACTCTAAACATGACATAGACTACAAAGTACAATAAATTCGGGAAGGCATGGCAATACATATCATAACATATAAGAAAGAATCGAAAGGAAAGACATATCATGGCATGTGAAAACGAATAAATAAAAGTACACGTCATAGAATAATAATTGAACATGTGCTAGTGTCAAGTGTATATAGGGTGTACAATCATTCTCTAACTATACGAGATCATCTAATCATGGTAAGAATTTATTACAGTCGAAGAAAATATCAAAAACTGCCAAGTACAAAAAACATACCAAAAGATCAAAACTATGATCTAAATTATCAGTCGCGTATGAACTTTAATTAAGGTAAAACAGGAATATTATTGTCACGACCCGCACCCTGTGTAAGGGCATGAGAAGTGGGTACGTCCAGCCTACGCCGCAGTATCGACGGTAGAGCGCTGTCCTAGGTCACAACATCTAACAATACAACCATATCTGTACAATAATATACGCTCCAAAAAGAGGACAATATAAAGGTACAACTCAATCACAGAATCTAACATGGAATAAAGAAAGTAAATGGATGGATAAGATAAAAGAGTAATCTCCAACACGAGCTACAATGAGAGTAAAATCAGAATGTACAAACATGACAGATATCCAATAACTGAAAGTACATAAAATAAGACAACTAAAAGAGAAATTAGTCTAGAAATCTAATCAAGACAAAAGGCAAGTCCTCAGCTACTGTTTGATCCTCCTGAGGGTCCAAGTCACCGGTGACATCTAAGCCTGTGCCATAATATGCAGGGCAGAACTCCTCCTCATCACCTGTAATATTTTCAACAGTCCAATCAGGACGGGAACGAGCACAATACATCTCACACTGTTCATATCTTGACAGGAAATATAAAGCATGTGATAGGTTAAGATACATGAAACGCTGTAAGAAATAAGCATGAAAAGAAAGAGAGAAACTGATAAACAAAGCTATCTATATATGATAATAGAGAACATGAAACTCTGTAAGAAATAAGCATGAAAAGAAAGAAAGAAACTAATAAACAGAGCTATCTATATATGATAATAGAGAACTATAAGTGACTATGTGATTTAGAGTACAAGATAGACATATGAACGGCTTGATTTGTACATGATTACACTAAAGGGTTTGTACATGATTACACTACTTTGGAATTGTTCACATGACTATTTCTACTCTTCCATGCCCCAATCAATACACAAGGATCTAGACAGGTTATATTATTGTACATGATAGTTTATATATGAAGCTCATGAGATCATGATAGTACATGAGAGCACATGAGTATACATGAATAATAAGAGTCCACAAAATACATGATGTTCGTGAAAAGTACATGACATGATGTATTCGATGCACTCGAGGGGGATAACATCTCACGTAAAGATCCATATAGTACTAATCGGTGATAATGTCGTGTCAGCATCAAGTAAATTAAACTATGACAAGAATATAATTCCTAACAAGTATGAAACGGTCAGGGAATGTACTCGCCTGATATCCCGACTGTCTTATGAGAATATGAGTCCGAACTGGAGTATCTGAGTCCTATTTTGAACAACCATAGGTTACAAAGTGTCTAATATGAAATAAGAATAGCCTACAATGCATTTTAAATGATTCTAGGTCCTTCTAGGTCAAAGTCAACCCTTGGTCAACTTTGGTCAAACCTAGTCAACTCTGGTCAAACACAAGTTGGTCTGTTTTAGTCAATTTAGATCAAGTTTGACTCAAAGTTGACTTTTGTCAACTTGGTCAACTTGCTAGTTGATTCGACCAAATTAGGCTCATTGGATCAATCCTAAACTGACTAGCTAACTCATAGCCCACTACCAGAATAGGCTGAATTAGTGACGTCCAAAAATGTCACTAATAAGTAAAAATACGTCGCTACATATATTTAGCGACGTAATTAGCGACGAAAAAGGCAAGTCGCCAGAAAGCTAGTCGCAGAACAAAAGTTCATCGCTAATCGTTGCTGTTGTGACGAATTGTCTACGATACTAAAACGTCGCAAACTTAGCGACGTTCGGCGACATTCACAGTACGTCGCCAACTTAGCGACGTATCTAGCGACGTCTATTCGTCGCATGTAGTGACATGGCAAGGTTTGCCATGTCAGCACATTGAGCGACGTTTAGCGACGGGCCGTCGCAGTTAGCGACGTACCGATACATCTTTGCGATGTACTACCGCATCGCAAAACCGTCGCAAAACGTCGCAAACCGTCGCTAATATGCTGGAAAATTAAAAAATATAATACAGTTTTCAAATCCTGTACACTGCACTTTACATACAGTTTTAACAATAATCTGGAAATGGGAGATGATAAAAATGTATTCAAATCCTGCACACTGCACACTGCACTTTACACTTTACACTTTACACTACACTTTATATCATCACAAACATAAATATATTCAAATCCTGCATACTGTACTTCACAGACACACATCATCACAAACATCCAATAGAGTCAAATAAAAATGGAAGAAGATAAAAAGTCTCCTACCAAGTGTATAAACAAAAGTGTACCAATAAACAATTTGTCCATAGGGCTAATACATACAACTCTAAAAAAATCAATGAAATCACTGAGGACCCCTTCTGCGCATCTAAGATAGCATGAACTCATACTGCTCCTGTGTGAGCTACACCATAGGGGCAGTAGGAGGCAGTGCAACGTCTGTAGGTGGCACCGTCGATGGACCGGGAGGACGTATCTGCTCCAGCTCTCGCAATCGTTCAGCATGCGCAGCAAGGGTACTCACCATCCACTGAGAACTCTCCTCAATTGAAGTATGTATCTGAGTGAGTGAGGCAGACATGGTCCTCTGCGATCCCTCCAGCTCGACCTGTCTACGCTCTGTGCGCTCCATAGACTCGGTGAGCGTGTGCAAGCTGGTAACTGTAGCCTGCTGCAGACTCATCAGCTCCTGTATACTACGCTCGACCGTATCAAATCGTCCGGTGATCATCGGATCATCGGATCGTCGCTCTGCGGTACGATGATCAGACACATTCTTCTCAATATGCTTGACATCAAGATTATGTCTGATCAGATTGGTACTCCAATATGGAAGATCCTATAATATCCTCTTTTTTGTCCAGTTATGATCTCTACCAAATCCATCACACTTGTACCCTGTTGTAGGATCTTCGATAGCATTTGGAAAATCTCTAACCTTGTCCCATATCGTGGCTCTGCACCACCTTGGCGGTGGATCACCCTTCTCTACAATGCAGACACGAAATACATTCTTGTTCCTTCTGAACGGAAGATCTTTTGGCAGAAATTGTCGATGATAATCAAAGAAGCACGGTTTTCCTCCGTGTTTCAAGCGAAAAGCCTTAGTACGGCCCATGCAATACGGACATGAGAGACGGCAATGAGTGCTCCATCCAGATAATATTCCATAGGCCGAAA
Organism: Iris pallida; assembly: GCA_029216955.1. Classification (NCBI taxonomy): domain Eukaryota; kingdom Viridiplantae; phylum Streptophyta; class Magnoliopsida; order Asparagales; family Iridaceae; genus Iris; species Iris pallida. Next base: position 11,222,037 of record JANAVB010025794.1, read on the forward strand.
AGTCGTTGATGGTCCACATAAGGGTTGCCTTCATCTGAAAATTCTACTTCCTGGAAATATCGTACGTGTTAGCGCCTACTTCCCAGAACGGATTCAACTCATATATCAAAGGCTGAGTACAAATCAATGTTCCTTTTGGGATTGTTCGGACCAGGAATTATAACGATTAGAAACATGTACTGAGTCTTCATGCACATCCAAGGCGATAGGTTATACGGAGTGACAATCACAGGCCAGTACGAATATTGGGATCCCGAAAGACCAAAAGGAGTAAAACTGTCAGAAGATAGCTCCAACCTGACATTACGCGCAAAATCAGGATACACTCGATCAAAGTGCTTCAACGCTTCTCCATCGGATGGGTGATCCAACACTCCTTTAATCTGTTCTCGTATGTGCCAACTCATATTTTCGGCCATCTCTTTCACCATAAATAATCTTTGCAACCGCGGCGTTAAAGGCAAGTAGTGCATTGAATAGGTCGATCTTCTTGCACCAGTAGACCTTCATATACTAGTTGTCTTATAGCGATCAGCACCATAAAATCTACACACATCTGCGTCCTTGTCATCTGTGTAGTACAGCATGCACCCATTACGACAAGAATCTATTTTCTCGTATCTCATCCAGAGCGATCTCACCATCCTCTTAGACCGATAGAAGTCTTTAGGTAACTTTGCACCCGCCGGCAAGATCTCTATAATTAACTCTAACACTTGGTTGTAGCATTCTTGCGACATGTTAAAGTTTGACTTAGTGCTCAACAGTCTTGTAACCACCTCCAACGGTGAATGATCCTCACAACCAGGATACAATTGAGTCCTTGTATTCTCCAGCAACTCCATGAACTTTACCGCATCGATATTCGGTGCCTCCTCAGCTGCATCATGAACGAAACAAGGCCCCGCAGCATCAAAAACCATGTTCATGCACCCGTCGTCGTATGCATGATTATCTGAAACAAAATTAGGTCCCACATGTATATACGACTCAACATAAGGCTCCGGCTCTGATGCTAAAGACACAAGTTCTCCGTGTGCGGTCCACTGATAGTAATTAGGCGTGAAACTCCTCGATTACAAATGATATGCCACTTCCACTTCTGGATAATATTTTACGTTATGACATTTCACACACGGATACTTAATTTTGGTGCCGTCCATGTACTGAGGGAACGCCTTAGCAAACTGCAGGAATTGCTCTACTCCCGCTATATATTCATTCTGTACACCACACATATTATCAGGATGACTTGTACATCCATGAACGATTCTGCAAGTAGTAATTCATATCCATTTTGAAATAATTCTGCAAAGATAGACACACAATTATCTAATAGACAAATTTGTTTTATAAGTACCTACACAAATTGGACACCTGGACACGAACCACTTGACAC
>JANAVB010025794.1:11228435-11415935 GCA_029216955.1 Iris pallida
TGCACGTAAGCACGACGCGCAGCGCGCGGGATGCACTGCGCGCGCGGCCAAAAATGCCCACGTCGCAAGGTGCGCACAAGCACTGCGCACGAGATGTGCTGTACATGCGGGCAAAAATGCCCACGATCCATGGTGGCACAAGTACGGTGTGTGGGCATGCGGCACATGTACGGCGTGCTAGATGCGCTGCACGTGCGTGCAAAAAATGCCCACGGCGCAAGGTGCGCGCAAGCACGGTGCGCCGGCACGCAACAAAAAATTGCACAAGCACACGACGCGTGAGATGCGCTGCACGCGTCATTAAAACTGCCCACAGTGCAAGAACGACATGCTACAAAAACGTTGCGCGCGGTACTGTTCATCGTACCGATAGCACCAAAAGAAGTGGAGAACCTATGAACACGAAAAATGACATAACTAACTCAAAATAAATCAAAATAAAGTGGTTCAAAAGCCAAAATTGGATTGAATGAAATTTCCTACAACATGGAACCCTTAGATTTCAGAAATATCAAACTTTAAGAGATTAAAACCAAGAAAAACTGAAAAAACTACAAACTTAGATCTACAAAAATGTAAACATTAAAACCAAAAACTCTAAGTTATAAAGAGGCTTAGAATCATGCAAGGAAGCAAATAGAACAAACAAAATAACAAAAATAATAATGTTCAAGATTTGGCAAGATGTACTTGCCTAGGTTGGTGGAGGAGTAAATGAAGAAGAAGATGGAGAAATAAAATAAGAAGTAATGAAAAGAGAGAGAGAGAGAAATTGATTTATATACCAACCCTATCATCTAAAACCAACCCAAACCAAGTCATGCCAAGTTGAACCAAACCAAATTAAACCAAGTGAATATTAAACCAAGGCAAGGCTAAGAAAGATAAGTCAAAACACGAGTCACCTGACCAATGTCAGAATTTCGTACACGTATACTAAAAATACGTATAACGGAAAACGGGAGTGAGAGGCATGCCGTCAGTATACGCTGGTATACCGGCGGTATGCCGGTCAAGAAAAAAATTTACAAGTTGGAAATTTTTTAAAGTGTTTCAAAAATCAAGAAAATACGAAAGATAGTACAAAAATACGTATTCGTATTTACCCATACTGTGAGATGAGTCTCACAACTCTCCCATCCTTAGAAAAAATTCATCCTCAGAATTTTTTAAAGCTAGTCAAGCATGATAACCAAAACAAAAGCTCATGAAAATACAACTATCTCAATAAAACAAGTATGGCATATAAGTAAAAGAAGACAACAGTAAAATAAATAAATGCGTAAACAATAAATGAAGGCAACGATGATATAAATAAATGCGTAAGCAATAACACAAGCACAATCAAGAAGGGCTGGAGGCATATGAATAAATATGTCTCCTGAGTCAGTTGAGTAGGGACCCTCCCTCGCTGGCCTACGCTGACTCCCAAAATAGATAGGGGTCAAGTCTCAAAGTAAGTCGGTTCCAATAACATAGGCTAAGATATGACTCTACCTAGGATACATCTTTGTAGTCTAGACACGTGATAGATATCATGTATCTCAAGATACAAAGACAGAAGAGTGAGACGAGAAACACTCATTCACTCACCGAATAAGTCAAGTCGACCATTGTACTCCAGACATAGGTGAAATACAAGGTCGCTGACAAGAACCCAAGATATACTGCCACTACCTGGTTAGCTACTGAAGGACAAATCAAAAGGGCATAACTGAAAGAAGACCATAAAGATGGTACCTGAGACTCTCTAGGTACTACCCTCATGCCGATACTAGAACTGCCTCTGAGACTGTGCATACAACTATGCTCTGCACTGTCTGACCTTTTGAGCTCGCAATGGCAGAGGATACTATGTCAATGGTTAAACATCTAATATTGGCCCTAACTTCTCATCCATTGCTGGGGGTGATGACTGATGCGACTAAAAGGACTGAGGTGGTACATCTGGTGTAGCTGGTCGTCCTCGAGATATCGGATAGGGGCAAGTGCTAACCGAATGGTTCTTCGCTCCACAGCAGAAGCCTAGCCTATTGACCGCTAGACAAACTGATCTGAGTTGCCCTATCTTGCCAAAGTAGGTACATGCTTCTTGTTCTGTCTGATACTGCTGGTCTTTCTGCCTTTGAGCCTGGGCCTGTATATACTGCTGAGATCCCTCCTACTGGAATGCATGAGACTGCGTCGATAAAGGCCTCTGAGCTCGCTTCTGCTGAACTAGTGTTGGTACCCCGAACTGGGTAACTGTAGGCCAGAAGGATGAAGATCCAGCTGAACTCCGCCGGGGACAAATCCCTATCATGTGGTCTGGTGATCCGCATGACAAACATAGAAAGTTAGCCCTTCGACAAGGAAGATGAGTGTGCCCTTCCCTTCCATAGAAGGAACGTACAACTGGTAACTCCTCGTGCTGGTATGGATGTACTAGTGAGGGATGTCATGGTGAAAAGCATGACATGGGTGCATGGTACCTCTAATGACCCTTAGTTCTGGATGTGGTCCTCCTGGCTATATGCCTGTACTCTCGTACTACCTCTACAGTAGGTCGAGCTCGATATACTGACTTACTAGATGATTGGTATTGCCTGGCTCCAATATGTGCTCCTTCTGGCTGCAAGTCCTCGGCTTGAAATACCTGGTATTCCTTGCCTACTATGCTCTATCAACATCTGATATAATATTGGAGAACACGATCTCGTTGTTGCTGTGACTCCATCATATCCTTCATGATCCCTAGGAATGTATGCACATCAGGATGATCTGATACTACCTTTACTCGGACTGTTGACTGTATTGGTGATACATGATGCCCTGACTCTGGCGATGTCTCCTCTGGATGATGATCTATCGCTGGTATTGACTGATAAGACTCTAGGTGAACTAGCAATACTGACTGCATGGGCACAACTGGCTGATCTAGATGGACGGACATCGCTGCCCTCGGGTTGACTCTCGACTCTGCTCCTGAATGCTGAGAATGATCCTCTAAAACTGGCCTAACAGAAGATTGCTAACTTCCATCGAAAGAACTCAAACAAGATGATCGGAAGGATGAAGAACAGTGCCCTTGAAAGTTAAAGAACACAAGGATCAAATCGAGGGAACAGGAAAGATCAACTATCAAGGCAGATATCAGGTCAAAGGATCAGAGATATAGAATAATACGAAGGATATCAATAAAGGAGAATTGTGAAGGAGATATCTAAATATCAGTAACCCCCACATATCTGATAAATTTAACCTGCATGGGCCACCACTAAAACCTATGTCACACCCCAGAACCATAATACTGGCACGTAGGGACGGACCATGCAGTTACGTATACCAAAGTACTCTAGTACCCAAAAATAACGTATAAGCTGTAGAGACATGGGGGATAACTACTACAATTCAATAGTCAATCCTAGGTCAAGCAATCCTAGGATTCTCAATCACAAACAAATATGCAAAGTATAAGAAGTATGATCATTAGACATAAAATAGTAAAATGTCCCAAACTATATATATGGATGATCATGAACACTACAAGAAATAGGGCCTACGATAGCATGCGATGAACGCTATAGAAAGCCTTCTATAGTATATTCTGTCTGCTATGATCGCCCACGCTATAGAAAGTCCAGACATGTGAACGCTATAACATTATAGCGTTCCTGAATGCTGTAGAAGGTTTATAGCGTTCATGTATGCTGTTGATGTTTTATAGCGTTTATGAATGCTGTAAAGATTTTATAGCATTCTAGAACGCTGTAGATTGTTTATATCGTTCGTGAGTGCTGTAGATTAGTTATAGCGTTTTTGAATGCTGTGGATGATTTATAGCGTTTGATTAATGGTTTGATTTATTATAGCGTTCATCATATGCTATCGTGGTAGCAGCAATTTAGACATTTTCAGTGCTATAAACTTGCTACAGAATTTCATATCCACCTGCTACAGAATTTCATATCCACCTGTTTTGTATTTCGATCAATTTCAATCGCAGACAATTTCAATCGCAAACATTTCAATCGCAGACAATTTCAATCGCAAACATTTCAATCGTAGACATTTCAATCGCAGACAATTTCAATCGCAACTTGCATTTCGATCAATCCAGATATAGTAAAGATTTGCCAAAATATGAAATGTTTCATTAGAACATTCAAGATGTACCAAAAGTAGTCATAAAACATTCAAGTTGTAGAAAAAGTAGTTGTACGCCAAAATAAACCATTTCCTTTACAAAGTATTTGTAGTCCAAATTAAACCATTCCATTTACAAATATTTGTAGGCCAAAAAACAGCTCGCCTCCTTCCCTCTATCAGCTATCCACAATCATCAGAAACATATACGCCAACCTACACAAAATTGAGAAGAAAACACATTATGATATAAAAAAATAAGATAGAAATATTTCTGATACTCAAGTATGTTCAGTGGCTGGCTAAGGAGGCATGCAGTGTGTAAATGTGAAGTATCAGAAATATTTCTGCAATCTACAATGCTGCAATCTACAATCACAGGAAAACAAAATACTAGTTAGATTCCTTTCACCAGAAAGTGGTGGCTGAACTGAAGCTACTTGTATTAACATATTAATGGATCATGGAATGTAGTAGTACATGTCAGATCTTGGATCAAATGAAGACCCCCATCAGCCAGAGAAATCAGCTAAAAGCTTATAGATAAACTTTCTATACAATAACAACTATCTGATACTATAACAATCAGCTAAAAAAATAAGATCCTGGATCAAATGTAGCACCAACATTTTTTAATAAGCAATTAGATAAACTTTCTCCAGCTTCCTCAAATTCATACAATAACAACTATCTGACATGCTTTGTATTAACATATTAATATATTTTTCTTTCTACTTCCTATAAGTAGTTACAGCAGATGAAATAAATCCACAAATGACATGCTTCAAGATCAAATTCACTCGCAAAATGTGTTTGGTAACCACACCTTAGTCAAAAAGATTTTAGAAACTAATTCAATTTTTGGGTAGAAAGCAGGTGTAAGACTGCTTTCAAAGCTGTTTCTTTTGAAAAAGCAAGCAACAATCAAAAACCATTTTGAAAAAGCAAGCAACAATCAAAAAACCAGACCTAAATTTAGCTTTCTATATAATACATTTATTCACAATTCCAGGGCATTATCCAATTTGCCAAACAGCACACAAGATAGAAAGACATTACTAAATCATGATATTGAACAATCTACAATCCTTACAATCTACAATCTAAGGAGGCATCCTTACAATCTACAATCCTTTAAAAGGGTGTATGAAGTAGAAGTTGTCTAACATTGAGAATACTACTTTTTCAGTTGCAGACAACTGAAAGACAGCAGTATAATTACTTGTGATAGTAAAGTGCAAGGAGGCTATGTGCTGTGGCAGTGTATGCAATATGCAGGGCACCCAAATTGAATGCAATAATTAAATGTTCTAAAGGCAGTTAGAGGAAGAGTATGTGAATGTGCATGGTTAATGAAATCAACTAATTAGCAACAGGCTCATAAAAAGTAACAGGCTCATAAAAAGTACCTAGTCATCCAACGTCGTAATGTGTTCGGTCGGCCATGCAGTAGTACTTCCAACGATGTCTTCTATTGTGTCATTACCAAAACATGGTCGAAATAGTAGTGCTTTGGGTTGTAAAGCAATATCTACCCAAACCCGAGAGACATCCTTTCCAAGAGGTATACCATGAACCACCGCTTTCGGATCATCTGTCACCCATCGTCCAATTGCAACGATTTCATTCGATTCCATCCAATTTAGCAACTTACATTTTTGGTCTTTCAACCAACGACGACTACTTCCACTATGTGACTGCAACAAAGAATCCACAGAATGTTATATTTGATACTAGTAACCATATGAGAAAAAATATTTTTACTTGTTACTAGTATATCTTACATGTGGAGTAGTAGATGGAGTTTTAGAAACGATATCTGGTTCATTTGATTTTACAATCTCCACATCATCGTCAGTGTCCTCCTTGTCATTGTTCTCATTACCATCCTTATCGTTATTCACCTCATCCTTTTCCTATAGGGAATAACCATTTTTGTTAGAAAAAATCGAAGTTTTCCTCATGTCAAATTGAAGAATTCTGCTGAGAAGTAGACTTCTTACTTGACTTTTCATTAAACTATCAATCAATTGGTTTTGTTGTTGAAGTAGCTTCGATATTGAGTTAATTTGCCCTTGCATTGAATCAACTTTGCTTTGGGAATTCTTGTCCTCATCGACACTCACCTCAACATCATTAGCTTGTTCCTGTTGATCACATTTCTAACGAAGGCAACGATTTCAGTGGTAATATGTGCCAAAAAATATCAAAGGAAAAATAAGAATTACTTACCTGATTTTTCATTAAAGAATTTATCAACTTTGCCTGGTCTTCAACTAACGTTGACATTGAGACCATTTTTTGCTGCATTGACTCGATCTCTTTTTCAAGCCTAACTACTGTAGCTGAATTCTTCGCTTTAGCCACTATTTTAGATTGACTTGCTCCAGCTCCGCCTCCTCTAAGACTACCACGCTTTTCGGGTTGTGTAATTACTTGTGATAGTGCATCACCATCACAACCTGTTTTTGTCGATCCCTCAGATGACGGTGCAAGTAGGATATTTTTGGCCTTTTGCTGAAATAACAATAAATGATACTCGAATTAGTCTCCTTTTGACACAGCGTGATTGTCAGAGCAAGAACACAGTAAATTAGCCAATATAAACATGATTGGGATTATACATACGATGAGTTCATTGTCCTTTGGGTGTTTAGGTACACCTTTTTGATTAGTATACCCTCGAACCCAAGCACGAAGCCTTGCTTTGTCTTTAGGACATGGACCCTCTACTTTCTGCGTTGTATAAGATAAAATAGACAAGTGGAGAAATAAAAATTTGAAACAAATAATTGTGTTACACGTACCAATATTTCATCCGCAATGGGAGCAAATCCTTTTCGACATCCAAGGTAAGGCATAGTTTGTTTCTCTCTCATTTGCTTGAACTTTGTAGATTTCTTCTACGTACACTCACATGCATATTATTAGATAAAAACAAGAACTTTATATAAAACATTCGAATGAAGAAAATAGGGCAGAAAGTGCACTATCAGTGTGCACTGCAAGAGTTCCCTGCACATTGCAATGTGCAGTAAATGCAGAAATTGCAGTGCAGTAACTGCAGAATGAAGAAAATAGAGCAATGTGCAGGAAATGTAGAGCAATGTATATCAGAAAATGTAGAGCAATGTGCAGGACATGTAGAGCAATATGCAGGAAATGTAGAGCAATGTGCAGAAAATGTAGAGCAATGTACAGGAAATGTAGAGCAATGTGCAGGAAATGTAGAGCAATGTGTAGGAAATGTAGAGCAATGTATCAGGAAATGTATATCAAAACTTTCCAGATTTATTCCCTAGATAATCAAAACTTTCCAAATTTAAAAGAATATTCATTTTGGCTGAACAAGAAGAATGAAGAGTATTTGATCATTAAACCCATAATGCATGGACAGGGCATTTATATGCTGACTGAACCAATAGGTAGATGTGAACTAAAACTAATGAATGAACTACATAATGTGAACTAAAACTAATGAATGAACTACATAAAAATAGGGAAGCATGTGTGTATACAACAGTGACTATGTATATGTGTAGGAAACACAAACAGTGAAGGAGAGGGAAAGTGTGTGGTGTGTATACATGTAAGGGTGAATGCTCAAGTAAGTAGTTTAAGCTATGAGTAGGGAACATACAGGAAAGGAAAAAAATAAGTTGAATTGGACTGTCAAGTCCAGTTTTCAGGAAATTAACTCCTCCATAGTTGATACAATATAGGCACTAATCTCAGGTAAGAAGAAAAAGGAAAAGGAAATCAATTCATTGTCCTCCCCCTCAATCTCAGTTTTCTGGAACATGAATTTAGTGAATGGCACTCATTAACAGTTCAGGTATCTCATAAATAGGCAAAAAGGAATTCAATTCAAATCAGTCTACATATCTAACTGTGGCAGTAACTATGTCCTAGTTAACATAAAGTCTGGAACATCATAACCCAAGTACAGTTAAAAAAAATAGATCACAAACTCAGTTTTTTTTACCCTTAGTCCCTTCCCAGATTTTCAAGTTTAGTTCAATCTCAGTGAACATCAACCCAGGTTTTTTTCCCTTCATAAATTGAATAACACTTTATGACAAGGAAAAAGGAAATCAGTCCATAGTATTCCTACACACAGTTTCAGTCCCAGGTATTCACAGATAGTGAGCCAAACTCACACCAACTCATACAAATTTTGACACACACTTAGGAAATACATAGGGGTACCACATTAGGGTTTCAATACAGGTAATTAATAGCATGTAATGGATTAATTAAATGACAAAACTCATTTTAGAATACTGGAAATATACAGGGAACTAGAGTATCAGAACTTGGGTAAATGAGAAATCAAATAGGAAGACGTACGATTTTGCCTCGTCCACTATCAGTGTGACTTAACCGAAGCCATACCTTATATTGTTTCGAGCATCTTTTTTTGACAAATACTTCCCAATCCGCTGGGTCGACGTCATTCGGCTTTTTCTTCAGAAATTTTCCCATTTTTGCTTTGTTTGTTCTACCTAGTCTTCCCATTTGTTGGAGGACGTACGCTTTTGCCTCATCCTCTCGCTCCTTGAATGTAAACCTTTGCTACAAGTACAATAGATCATAAGTAATTATTAGCAATAAAGTAGAAGCAAACTGCATTTTAAATTGTAAAATTTAAAAGATTACCGTAACATGTTGGATAACAAATCCTGAATAAGACACAACATGAATAAGACACCACTGTTCTGTCTAGAGTTCTCAGCGTCCTTCGTATGGTAGCGGTTACCATTGATAACAAATCCTGAATAAGACACAACATGTTTTGAAGGGCCATGTGCAAGCCCTCTTAACATGTTGGATATGTTTCCACTGGACTGTCCCTCAATCTGTTCAAAATCAAAATAAAATATAAGGTAACAACATTTGAAAATATACTTCTAAGGGTACACATATTCGAATTTGTGACCTTTTGTTTTAACCAGCTTGACAATTCCTTGGAATGGCGATCTTGAAGTAAATTTTCATTTTGAACAAGGCGTCTATCTGAAAGTTTCAACTCCTTCAAGTGCATCCTAATAGGAAAAACTGCTATTAACTTGATATTAATTACAAATATAGAGAAGTTACTTTGGAGTTGTATGTTTACTAATAACTTACTCTAGATAAGGTTCAACTTCAGCCATATTGAACAATACATAACGGTGAGCACTTTATAGTTTATGTTTATCCAATGTCATTATTGTCCCCTTCAAAATTGGTCGGCCATCAAAAATCGCATCATTCTGAATATCTTCATTTCTACTTGGACGATTATCCATCTCAGCTACTTGTTTTATGTACCCACTAACAAATCTCATGCTTTCATCAGCAAGATAACATTTTACTATGCAACCTTCGGGACGTGCACGATTTCTAACGTATCCTTTCAGCACCTTTATATACCTAGGAGACGAAAAAACAATTCTTATTTAAAGTAAGCAAATTAATGAATAAAAATCAATAGAAAGAAAAGCAAACAATCACCTTTCAAACGGATATATCCAACGATAATGGACTGGGCCACCTAATTTTGCTTCACGTCCCAAGTGAATTGGTAAATGAATCATGATATCGAAAAATGAAGGAGGAAAGTACCTTTCAAACAAGCATAATATCTCAACAACTTCTTCCTCTAATTTCTCTATTTGTTCTCTATCAATGACTCTTTGGCACAAGACGTTGAAAAATGCACATATTCGAAATATTGCATTCCTTGGTCCTTTTGGAAGAAGACCTCTCAATGCCACAGGCAACAACTGTTGCATTAACACGTGACAATCATGAGACTTGAGTCCTATTATTTTGCATTCTTCCACTGATATACAGTTCCCGATATTTGAACAGTAACCATCGGGCAACTTCAAGTTATATAATCTCTTGCAAAAAGTTTCTTTTTCTTTCTTTGAAAGTGTGTGTGGTCCTGGTGGAAGAAAAATTCTCTTATTTTGTCGTTCTGGATGCAAAACATGTCTGATTCCCATATCTTCCAAATCCATACGTGCTTCTATGCCATCCTTTGATTTTCCCTTCAAATTTAGCAACGTACCAACAATGCTATCACACCAGTTTTTTTCTATGTGCATTAGATCCAAATTATGACGCAAAATATGATGCTACAAAACAAAGAAACATATTTACAAAAATTGTTAAAACAATGAAAAGCTCAATTGAAAGTATTTACAAAACACATAGAAAAATAATATGATATTACCTCCCAATACGGTAGTGAAAAAAATATTGACTTCTTCTTCCACATCTTTGGAGTTTCCTTCTTTCTTTTGCTATTGTTTTTCCCCTTCCCAAAATCATTTCTCATATTTTTCAGCCCTTCTAAAATTTTTGATCCAGTCATTAGTCTAGGTGGCTCCCTGTGCTCTTGGTTACCATCAAACCAACTTTTTTTCGACCGAAATGGATGCTTGGATGGAAGAAAACGTCTGTGTCCCATGTAAATGGTTTTCCTACTACATTTTAACCATTTTGAACATGTATTCACTCCACATATAGGACATCCTAATTTTCCTTTGGTAGTACATCCAGCTAGGTTACCATAAGCCGGAAAATCATTTATCGTCCACATCAAAATTGCTTTCAAGTTGAAAAAAGATTTGGTGAATGCATCATAAGCATGCACTCCATTATTCCATAGCTCTAGCAAATCATCTATGAGTGGCTGTAAATAAATATCTATATCATTTCCAGGTTGCTTCGGTCCAGGAATTAGTAGTGTCAACATTATATTTTCTTTTCGCATGCATAGCCACGGTGGAAGATTATATGTCGTGAGCATCACTGGCCAACAAGAATATGAAGAACTAAGATTGCCGAAAGGATTAAACCCATCCGCAGCAAGACCAAGTCTAAGATTGCGTGGCTCTTCTGCAAAAGAGGGCCACTTCATATCAATGGTCTTCCATGCCAAGGAATCCACAGGATGACTCATGATGTCATCTTCACTTTTGTGATTGTAATGCCACCTTAAGTTTTCAGCCGATTCAGCTGACTGAAACATCCTTCTGAACCTTGGAATTATCGGAAAGTACCTTAGTACTTTTGCCGGAACTCCTTTCTGAATTTTACCAGTCTTATCTTTCTTCCACCGTTCCAGTCCACATTTGTTACACTTTTCGTCATTTTTCAATTCTTTTCTATATAGACAGCAATCATTGGGACACGCATCTATCTTCTCACAATCAAGCTGAAACGTCTTAAGCAATGAAGAAACGGCACGTGAAGATTCTGGAATTGTATTTTCAGCAGGTAACATGTCATGCAATATTTCCAAAAGATGACTAAAGCATTTATCAGAAATTCCATACATAGACTTGTGCTTGTATAAAACAACGGTTGCTGATAACATAGTATATTTTGTGCAAGTTGGGTATAATAGATTATTTGCATCCTTCAATAAGGTTGTCAATCCATCCTCTCTTTCCTCTTCAATAGGTTCAGTATTGGGTTCATCTTCAAATATTTCAGTTATTTCAGTCTGTTCCACATTTGGAATTTCATTGTTCAACCCTTCTCCATGCCAAATCCAAGTGGTGTAAGACATATCCATCCCACGTCTTAGCAAATGAAGCAAAATCATATCTTCATTTCCACGACACAAATTCTTACAATCAATGCAAGGACATAACATAAAATCTACATTCTTTGCATTTGACTTGGCAAATTCCACAAACTGACGGACATATTGCTTATACAAAGTTGTATTCCTAAAAACAAATGCAAAGAAATAATCAAATAAATAAGTGATACAAATGGATTTAATTTAGGTGAACACATTAGTATAGCGATGGATTTCAATACTTGTTAAGATGAAACCAATCTTTATTCATCATGATGACACCCACCACGTGCTTATATCCAACTTGACAACACCAAAAAAATAACTCAGACTTTGCAAAACAGCATATATTCAGACTTAAAATAAATGTTAGGGTTTGTTCTGCCATACCTTGGTTGGAAAGACAGGACTGGTAGATGCACAATAAACCTAAAAAAGAAAAGAAAAACAAGTACTGGAGGTTAAATACTGAAAAATTAAAAATATAACTTCTCCAAACTTTTTGAAAAATTAGGGCAGATGCCTCTGTCCGCAAGAATGTCACAATCGTGCCATTACGCCCTCTCGAAAGCGAAGAAGATCGAAGAATTTTTGGGTTTGATTAGCAATCCCGAAGGGAGAATTTCAGGGTTTGATCAGCAAACCAAAAAACAATTAAGGAGGGAGAGATGGATTAGGGTTTGATCAGCAAAACCTATTAACCCTACAGCAAACCCTAATGTCCCTCGCGCGCAGAAGGAAACTTTGCTGATCAAACTTTTCGTGGGTTTTTGTGGGAGGAAAACTTTGCTGATCAAACCCAAAAATTCTCCCTCGCGTGCAGAAGAAAACTCGGCAAAAAAAGATTAAGGAAAAATTTTCGTGGGGGAGAGAGATACCTAGAGCTTCCTTCGCGAGAGAGGGATTAGGGTTTGATCAGCAAACCCTAATGTCCCTAGAGCTTCCTTCGCGAGAGAGGGATTAGGGTTTGATCAGCAAACCCTAATGTCCCTAGAGCTTCCTTCGCGCGCAGAAGGAAAATTTTTCGTGGTGCTTAAATGGGAAGTCTGGGATGCATGGGTAGTTTTTGTGGGAAAACTTTTCGTGTGTAATAGTGGTGGAAGCTAACACTAGGATTAATAACCAATCTACCATAAACTAAATCAAGTGGGCTGTAGAGTAATCGGTTGGGTCATTGAGTGCTTATATGGAAGGTTAAAGGTTCGAATCCTTTGGCTGTGTGTTGCTAGGTTATATAATTTGGTTTTATTTTTTCTTTTCTGAAAAACAAAGGCTGTGTTGTTAGATTACATAATATTTTTAAAAATTAGGGAAGAATGCTATTAATGCTATTTAAACTAACCAAAGTATAAAAAAGGAACCTACAACCTTTGGTTCTGTTGTTAAATTTTTTTTTTAAATGGAGAAGAATGCTATAACTGCTATATAAACAAACCAAAGAAAATTTTCTATGCTGCTTCTCCAAGCATTGGAACATGAGAACTGCATTAAAATACAAATATGAATGTTACATATGCTACAGCATTCAGGAAACGCTATACATTCAAAAATTTTATAGCAATGCTGAAAGAACGCTATTGTTGATAACATTCTATAGCGGGGACACCTGAATGCTATAGAAAAGCTGCTATCGTAGGCCCTATTTCTTGTAGTGGAAGCTAGTAATACAAAGTGAGGAAGTAGCAAGAGTAATAGTCATACATGATATGCTCTAGCTATAGTCTAGAATACGTAAATCATGTTTAGGCCCATAGGCTAAATGTCAAGATCTAAAACACGAGCTAAATACGTACAGGGAGGCTAAACGCCACAAAAGAATAATCTATATAACTAGTGGGAGAATGATATAGTAAAACCCACTAAGGTACTCTGGTGCTCCGGATAGTCACCGTCGAGTAGATGGTACAGAAGAATCCTTCAGGCTTCTCTATCTGATCTGGCCAAACAAAACCAGTGGGGTCAGACCCCCAATAGCAAGTACCACAAAGAAGCTAAACTGTCACGACCTGCTCCCGAATAATTGGACACGAGTCGGACACGCCCAGCCTCGTCGTTAGACACAACAAAGTAAGATGTACCAATCTAGGGAAAACTAACCAGATATACAAGAGTAAATGTGAACACAACATCTATAAACGAATCCCAAATCCAGATACATGTCTCAAGTTTATAACATTCCAACAAAAGAAAGTAAGTCTAATAGTCTCAAAATATAGGGAAATATAACTGCTAAGGTAAGGTACTCTAGGCTTCCTCAGCCTCTAGGTCCTGGGCCACATCCACTGGCTTATAGGTGCCTCCAGGCTCCTGTCCAAAGTAAGTATCACAGATAGCCTCCAGCTCAACTGCAACATATCCTAGTCAGGAGCGGAGCTATGTATATCCAAAGAAATGAATATGAACATCTTGGTATGAACAAGAAACAGAAAATATATATAAAGTACGAGAAATGAGACAAGACATGAAACTGAACAGGAAATACTGATAGTAAATACATGAAACATGATATGAGTCCTGAACATAAAATATAACCTGAACATGAAATACAACCTGAACATAAAATACAACCTGAATCCTGAAATGTACAAGATTGAAATACATCCAGAGTGTGTGATAGGCTTGGGTAGATTCAATGAACATGAAATGCTACGGCTTTTATCCCATGTGCACAGTGTGGGACCTAAGCTATTCACATGAATAGTAACAGGTTTTGATCACACAACTATAGTATTTTCCCTTCCAGACAGAAGAATATACAAGACATGAGAAATGAACGAGTCCGAGGAGTATACTTGTCTTGCTCAGGGTGATCAAGTGTGGGTAGTAAAGATGGGAATCCTCCTGTTATATGGTTACAATTTGATAAGTCAACAATTCAAAATAGTTATTTCTAATCTAGAAAAGTTATTTTAACATAATCCTTAGTTTATACTAAATCTATTAAGTCCTATTAATCTCTGCATTTGTACAAGAGTAATATCTATATACAACCTAAAATGTGAGATAACAATCTTCAATATTCATTATCACTCAACTTCATGTGCCATGATCCTTAAGTGGCCAACATCTAATGATACTTATAGTTCTAAATTATTGTAACATGAACTACCATGTTCCACTAAAAATATAGAGCACATTAGGATTAGCTCTAAAGTAGGACTGAACCATACCAACCTTAGTTTAATGATCAGTTATCAATCTCAGATGAATGAACAATGGTTCAGTCCATAGGGCTAATACCACAGTTCAGTCCCCCATATGAACTGGTATTTTAAATTCAGTTACAGTTCAATCCAGGGTCACTGGATAACGTCAACTGGTTCCCTGAACAGTCTAGTTCAAATGTGGGCTGTATCCTCCTTCCAGTCCTAGCTATTTCAGTCCTAAAAGACATGGGAACACAATTGTCTCAAGTGATACAGTTCAGCTGAATGCTGATGAATATCAGCCTTAACTTCAGCTAACTGTAATCCATCTAAATTCTAAGGTTTCCCACTATTACAACCAACTTCAGTTCACTAAAAATATTAATCCTGGACACTTGATAAAACCCATCCTTCGTAGGACTGATATTTCAGTCCAATACTCAAAACTGGTACATATCAGATTACCCAAAGACGGATCAAGTCGTAAATACTCCAGGTTTGCAATTTATATCTTACTGAGTGCTATCCCCTCAGAAATACCTTGAACTTCTTTAACCAAAATCAACCTGCTTCCCAACTATCAGTCTGTGAACATACAAAACTCAAACCTTGCCCAGGTTCAGTTGCTAAGACTTAATCCTAGAGGTAAGGATACAACTCATACATGACTCCTAGGTCTTCAAGGTAGTAGTCTCTATACAGGATTGACTCAATACAACCCTCAATTGATCAATACAGTCTGGTTTTACTGAGCAATGGTTCAGTTAACACACAAGACTGATATAATTCAGTCATAGTCCTTCCATTATTTCTAACCATGTTTTCCATAAATAAATTCACTTTATTTATTATGTTTCTGGGAAAATTACAACTGTAGGAATCCGATCTAGAAGACGATCGTTTTATCCCTTGGACTATGCGAAGAAGAAAAGCTCTCAAAATTTTGACAGTAATTTCGATAACTATGTATCTGTACAATGAATGAGAAAAAGAACTCTATTTATAGAGTCAAAAATAACTGAAAAGATAACTGTCTTCACAGCCTGTGCATAGTTGAAAATCACGCAGGATTTAACATACGCAAGGTTGTGAGCAGTTACTGGACGTGGCCTGTAACTGTTGGACACATGGCAATCATTCATGAGTCGTGTGCAAGTTACAGGACACGCAGGCGAGAGATCAGTGGCATGGCTGCCACGTACTCCAATTTGATGAAATCCACGAAGGCTTGTAGAAGACGAAATCCACGCAGACTCGGGTAAGAAAGCTTCAAAATCCATGCAAACTTGGGGCAGGAAGCTTCAGAATCCACGCAGACTTGGGGCAAAAAACTTTAAAATCCATGCAGACTTGAGGAAGGAAACTTCAGAATCCACGCAAGCTTGAGACAGAAAGCTCAAAATACACGCAGACTTGAGAAAGGAACATAGAAGTTCAAAATACACGCAGACTTGAGTCAGAAGGCTCAAAATATACACAAGATTGAGGTAGGACTGCCAGCTGTCTTGATTCGACGTGCCTTGACTGACACAAAATCTCTGACAGTGATTGCCTTGTTAGTCGCATTAAATGACAAGAAGCTCTTTTGGTACGCCAACTTGACGAAGGCTGAGTCTTGCTGAAGAAGATTTCAAAAGTCACGCAATAGTCGGCTGTGATCTCTCGAGTTCCGTGCATACGTGGAATACAAGGAGACATTCTTCGACTGTCATGCTGTCAGTCATAATGACACTCTGACAAATGATGAGCTGTCTCCCAGCGTAACTTTTAAATATTGTCCTGATCAACTCAGCGTGACTTTCATTTTTAAGGCCTACAAAACCCCCTTCAAAGTTTTCGAAAAATGATAAATTATTTCGAAATACTTTGAAATCGAAATGATAAAATGAATTTAGTCACGCTGAGATGACTTTAAAGAGATATTTACTCCTAAATGATTGGACTGTTGGGATTCTGTGCAGTTAGGATCCCGTATCAAGCTCCTAAATCGAGGCGAATAATGATGTGCCGTTTGGAATTCTTCATGAGCCTATAAATAAGCCATAGATCACTTCTTTCCTTCTTTACTTGCTTTAGAGAGAGAGAATCCACAGAAGAGAACTTCATCTTCCCCGACGAACTTCTTCTTCCCCGACTTCTTCTTCCCTTCTCAGCAGCAATGGCTCCCAAGAAAGCCGATGCTCAGGCCAAGGGGAAAGCCCCTGCGACTTCTTCGCGTGCCACTACTGACAGACTCCCTCGACACGAAGTCCCGTAACCTCCTATGCATCGTAAGTGATGAGGGATACGAACTGTCGAAGATGACTTGATGAAGATGAAGATGAACTCCACATAGAATTTTTTAGGATCTTAAAACAAATAATGAAGTTCAGAAATATATCCCCCCTTCTTAGGGCAAAGGATATTAACAAAGTATGCCCCCTCTTTAGGGTCGGCCATACTTCACATCTTCATGTTTACGAAGATCTGTATTTCACGCAAAGGAGCATGACTCTCATGACTCTGCGTGATTTTTCATGTTGGCAGAAATGTCCATGTTGAAATAGTCACGCAGCTTTCATAATGACTCTGCGTGATTTTTCACATGTTGACAGAGATGTCAATATTGAATTATTCACGCAGCTTTCATGATGACTCTGCATAATTTTTCACATGTTGGCAGAGATGTCAATATTGAAATAGTCACGCAGACTTCTGAGAGTCATCCTCTGGATAGATTAGTCTTGATCTGTCAGTGTGTTTTTGTCATTTTCACTTAAATGTGATTCTGGCAATGATGCGTGACTTTCATTCTAATCTGTCTAGACTTTGCGTGAATTAATCAGCTGCGTGAATAAATCACTCAGCATGTCTTGGTAGTATATCTGTCTGAAGTCTGCGTGACTTTTGAAATACTGTAATACACGCATAGACATTGTAGACATAGATTTTACTAAAATATATCTGACCTTGTCTTCTTTCATTTTCTGTAGTGAACATCCGAAGCGAAGAAGCAGATTATGAAGGGCACTTGAGTTTCTCATTTAAGCATGATTTATCTTATGTGCAATTTCCTCAATTTGATCTTCCAGAAGCCAGACTGTCATTGTTAGCCAATCAAGACCATACAACCCTACTCTGCTTAATGAATGGACAACCCTTTCAGAGTCTAGATTTGGTGTCCCACAAAAAACCAGCATTTCTGTTCGGAGATGCTATAGCACAGAAATCACAACCGAAGGGCATCAGAGAGAAGGTGTGCTTCTACTTCGAAGGTGATGTAAAATAGCCCATGTACCGGCCTAAGGTTTCCAGGGGCTTATCAATCATGAGATTCATGCATGCCAGCTATCCCAGAAAGACGTCCTGGCATTTAACAGAGTATCAGCAGGCGAAGGCGAGCCGTATCATTTATAGAAAGGAGGGATTCTTCAGTGCCCCTGAGAATCATGTATCTGTATTTCGGGGTTTGAAGCCTGGATGCATACCACCTAAAGACTCGTCAATATTGATGCCATTCAGGATGCCCATTTTCATAAACGAATTCATGGCAAACAAGAATGCGTTCTACCCCACCGATTCGACGCCGAGGATGAACGGCTTAATGAATCAGGAGAACGTGAGGTGGAAGACTTTGGTCCACTGGGCTCTGGAGAATTTTGAGACTGAGCTGAAGAAAATAAACCTTTATGATACAGTCGTCAATTCATCCTACGGCTTCAGGCCCAACCCCTTCCTGTTCTTGGCCTTGGTTGAGAGGTATAACCACAGGACGGGGACATTTATGACTCCGAAAGGGGAGATGGGCTTTGCCCTTCATGAGATATAATACATCTCACATCTGCCTTCAGGTTCGCTACCGTATGAGGAGTATGTGCCTACGACGGAAGAGCTAAACTTTCTGTCAGAGAAGAACCCAGAGATGGTACATCTATTTGAAGAGATGATGTGCCATTTCGGCACATGTACTCTATATTACAACAGTTCTAAAGATGAAGCTGGCAACCACATCCAGAAGTGGATGTCCTACCTTTTCATGAACCGTAAAAAGGATGAGAAGAAAATAAACGAGAAGAGATGGTACCAGATTAGCAACTTCAAGCCTCTCTCTGAGAGTGAAATCATTTATCTGCTAGAGAAATATGACTGCAAGAATTTCACGATCACTGAAGACTGGTACGAGTTCAAAGCTGGAACCACTTTTAGCTCGTATGTAAGACAGAATGGAAAGAGTCTGTCTAGGAATGGTCATTTGGCCGGATTTCTATCTCTGTGGTTAAGAAGATTCATCATTCCTGGCTCCAGCTCTCTGGACAGGATACATAGAGGCGTTATATTTGCAGCGGTGCGCCTTATGTATGGTTACAAGCTAGACTTACTATCAGCGATGACCTGTAGGCTGAATGCAGGTCTTCGGAATTTTGTAACCAACATGCTATCGGATCAGAGAAGGATGACTGAAGAATTTCCAAGGATAGAGATGCCCTTCACATATCTCTATGGTTGGCTTCTCTTCCATCATGATGGTCTGATACCTCCAGGGGCAGGAGGGAGTAGCAGTCTTTTTCTGGAGAGGTACTCTGGAGAGACGTTCTGGAAGGTTCACACCCTCCCAGAATACAAAAATATCCTGAATCGAGCATCACATTGGTCTATCCAATGTGTCCCTCCACCATTGGGTTATGAAAGCATGCCCTTGAATATGATGGATGGAGATATGGGGAACAGGCTAGACGATATAGCCTTTCAGTGGTTGCAGAGGATACGGCCCTCTCATCTAGTATACCGTCATGAAGAAATGACGTATCTGGAGCCGTATTTACCAAGCCGATTTGTCAGGCAATTTGGATATGACCAACTTCACGTTGGAAACGCCACCACTTGCCTTTCCGCTCGTGGAGGGCTTATCGACGGAGCTCGAGCCTGGAGATATTTTGCGGCTAGAGATACAAAAGCTGTATTCTCTATGCCTAATCCTTTATCTAGCTCGGGGACGAAGATGCTTTACACCTATGCTCGCTTCTATGTGTCGTCGAGCACCTTCAAGCCGAGTTTCAATCTGAAGACCTTTGTTGAGGAGGATGACCCAGCTCCATCGAAGAGGTCGAAGAAGAAAACTGTTATTTAACAATTTCCTCCAGAACCCGAAGATGAGACAACAGAGGTTGAGCCTCTATATGAATTATTTCAGGAGGGAAATTTTCCTGATAAAGTTCTTCCTCCTATATTTATATCCCTTTCTAAGAGGAAAAGGAGTAATGAATCTGAGACCGTCTCAAAAAAGAGTACCAAGTCTCAGACATCTAAGAAGAAAAAGAAGGGGCTCTCAGTAACTGCCACTTCATCTTTAGGTGGCATCTCAGTCGACGAAGATGATGCTGCCGATAAAGACGAAGAGACTGATGAAGACGACGCTCCTTTGATAAGGAGGTCGAGAGACAAGTATGTCAAGAAGTCCGTCAGCAAAATGAAGGGCAATGAACTCCTAGAAATAATTATGAGTGGAGGAGTTTTGCCAGAAATCAACGAAACAGCTTCTACCGAAAAGACAGAGTCTGATGATGTTCATCTTCCGACAGCTTCAACTGAACAGACTGAAGTAGAATCAGCTCAAGCTCAGGAAACAACTGCTCCGACAACAAGTGGAGTAGCTATTGAACCCTCAGAGATGAGGATGATCCCATTTGAGCGTGGGACTGAGGGCGTCATCCAAGCATTGGATGACCAGATTGATTATTCTGAAGAAGAACCAGCCCTGGCAGAAGTTACAGAACAGCCAGAAGTTCCTGAAACTCAAGCTGAAGAAAACATTTCTTTGACCAGAGGCGATGAAGACGTGCCGGCGTCCGAGCTATCTGCTGCTGATGATTTGTTGAAGAATGTTTGTCAAGACATCATTCTTCGAACTGATATTCCAGAGAAGACTGAACCGGCGGCAGTCAACACTGAGCTTGCTATCATCACTGTTCCTGAGATTCATCCATCTCAAGGAATAGATGAAGATGTGAACATAATGGACTCCAGATCAGAGACTCATCTTGAAGTCGGAGATGACAAAGAGTCTGAAGGAGAAGAGGAAGAGGGAGAGGATTGGCATGCTGGCACTTCTACTCCTTATGATGAGGATAAAGTCAGAGGGAACAGACTTGAACTCAGCCCCGAACCTGCTCAATCTCCAGACAATGCTCCAGCACCTAGTAATTCTGGAGCTGGAAGCAGCCATATGAAGTAGGTGTCGGACACTATCATGGGCCGGCTACGAGAAGATGCCAGACTCCCTTCACATATCGAATATGAACCTCAACCTGGTAGAACTTTATTTCAAATTCTGTTTTTTTTGTTTATTTTTCTTTATATGCTGACTATTTTTTCTTTGACTGTAGGAACTGCTGCAACAATGAGTTCGACTCATGCTCCGCTTATCCAGGCTGATGCTGATGAAGGGAGTTCACACTTGCCAACTTCTCCAGTAGCCCATACTTCCGTTCCCCGGATAGAGAACATTCAAGCTTCTTCTTCCATGATGACAGCGACTCCTGGATTCGAGACTGGACTACCAAGAACTCTAGGAATGTATTCAGAAATCATTTACTCATATCTAGATACATATTCCAGACGTTTCTTGAAGGATGAAGCTATGCCCTTTTCTGATCTTCGAACTATGGTCAAGTTTCCGCTCATGGCATTGCGACATGCTGGTTGCGAATCTCAGTGCATCTTCTTCGAACATCTCCTGGATGAGTTGGAAATAACTATCCAAAAATACTGGGAGACTAAGAAGAAAGACATTCAATCTTTAACTGCAGCTGAGATCAGTCAACTAGAGCATGAAGCACAGTCCCAACAAGCTACATTGGAAGCATTTCTTGCCTCTTCTTCTGAGAAATTAGTATAAAAGGGCGAAGAAATATTAGCTACTCGTCAAAGAGTAGAGCTGCTGGAGAAAGACAAAGCATCCAAAGCTGAAGAGCTGAAGAAATTGAAAGAAGAGTTCGCTCATCTTCAAGAGCGAATTGCTGTCATAGAAATAAAGCAAGCTGAGGTTACTGCTGCTTATATTTCTGAAACCGAACGCTGTGAAACTCTTCAAAAGGAGCGAGAGCAGATACAAGCGGAACAAATTGAAGAAGTCAACCGTCTCCAGTCTGCTATTATTAGTTTTGATGAACAAAATGTCACAGTTGAAGCAGCCGACAGAGTTCAAAAAGCTCATGAAGAGAAACTAAATGCCGTTCTTGAACGTATCAGGGAGTTGATAACTCCTAATAAGTGAATCTTTTTCATTTTCACTTGTATTCAATGTTTTGATTCTGAATGAAAACAAATGAAAATTCTTGATCTGATTTTTGGTTTTGCTATTTTGGTAATGATATATTCATAGAAAACATGTTCAGAGGTAGATAATACATAACACGTTTCAATAGAATAGAATATACAAACGAACTTTATAATTCTATCAGATGATATTAAACCAGAAATGATCTTAGTTTAATACTAATTAAAAAATAGAATTCAGACATAAAGATATCTTTGAACTCAATTTTTCACGATCTTTGGATGATAATGAACGGATGAACTGTCAGATGATGATGAACGAACGGGTTAACTGTCAGATTATAATGAACGGGCGAACCGTCGAATGAATGTGATAAATAAACGGATGAACCGTCAGGCATTTAATGAACGGATGAACCGTCGGATGAATATAATAAATGAACGGATGAACCGTCAGGTATTAATGAACGGGTGAACCATCGGACGAATGTGTCGCTTCATTATTTGAGGGATTTCTGCCTATAAATATAGCAGGAATCTGACAGGAACGAACACTTCTACTCTTCAACATAAAAATGTCGTCTGAAGAAGCATCCAAGAAGGCTGAAATCGCCCTGAAGGTTCATAAGGGCACTAAAGAATGCCCTGCCGATCCAGTTCAGCCGAAGGAAGTAGAAGCAGGCGAAGGTTCGTCTGCACCCAAGCCACCACGAGACATTCTGGACTTTCTGCTTGATCCAGGAAGGACGGAAGAAGAAGAAGCCATGAGGATGGCTGCCTGCAAGTTTCTCGTGGGTTCCAGCAAAGAAGTTCTCAGCTCTTTTGCTGATCGCATTTTCGAGAAGGATGGTAGCGGTCCGCGTCCAAATGTAGAAAAGGATGATAGTGATCTTCCTTAATATCATGTACTATTATTCATGATTAAAATAAAATAAAATTTTATTTATAAACATGAACTTGTCTGATGGTTTACAAGTATTTACGTTTATACATAATACTTTTTAAGGAATTTGCCATTAATAGGCATCATAACTTTTCGACCATCCAGTTCTGAGAGTTGATAAGCTCTATTTGAGAAAACTCTGCTCACGACATAAGGACCTTCCCACTTTGCGTCGAATTTGCCTTTGCTCATATGAGTCATAGTCATAGGACGTCTGACTGTTAGAACAAGCTCTCCTTTTTGATAGGCTCGAACTCTGACTTTCTTGTTAAAAGCTCTTGAAATTCTAGCTTGATAGAATTTGATATTCTGTTGAGCAGATAATCATTTTTCATCCAGAGCTTCTAATTCCTGAAGTCGAAGACGATCATTATTCTCAGCAGTAAGTTCATTAGCGATTGCTATCCTTAAAGAAGGAATTTGAATCTCTAATGGAAGAACAGCTTTGTATCCATACACCAGAGAGAAAGGTGTACATTTAGTAGCATTACGAACTGTAGTACGGTAAGCCCACAAACATTCGCCAAGTTTCTCACTCCAATTACGTTTGTTAGTAGAGACAAACTTCTTTAAGAGTTTGATGATGGTCTTGTTGAAAGCTTCTGCTAATCCGTTAGCCGCTGGATTGTATGCGGTAGAAGCCACATTGTTGATCCGATGATCGTCACAGAATCGAGTAAATTTCTGGCTGACGAATTGTGGTCCATTATCATGAATAATGCGTCGGGGAACACCAAATCTGTAGATGACATGATGCTTGATAAAGTTGATGACATTGGAAGTCTTGACTTCAGATAATGGAATATCTTCGGCCCATTTGGAGAAATAATCGGTTATTGCGAGAATAAACCGATGACCTTTTGATGACGGCGGATAGAACGGGCCGATAATGTCCATGCCCCCAGCTTTGAAGGACCATGATGCTGCTGTCGGATGTAGAAATTCTGAGGGTTGATGAATAAAATTCGCATGGATTTGACAAGCTTTACACTTCCTTGCATATTCGATGGCATCTGATACCATAGTGGGCCAATAATAACCCATACGTCGAATACGGTCTTGAAGTTTTGGTCCAGGTTGATGTGCTCCACAAATTCCATCATGTGCTTCGCAAATAATTTGTTGGGCCTCATCACCGGCAATGCATCGAAGAAGTAGACCGTCATAAGCTCGACGATATAGGGTCTTTGTAGTATGATTGTAATAGAATCTGAGTGATCGTCGTCTGATAGATGCTGCCTCACTCGGATTATCTGGAAGAATATCATACAATACGAAATCTAAGAAAGGAAGTCTCCAATCTTTATCCGTATTCTGAGTCTGAGCTGAATTACTGAAGATGAATTCCATGCTAGAATCAGATGAAGATGATAATGATTTACGACTAAATCCAAATCCTCTTGTTGCATTGACATCATGAGATGTTGATTCTTTAATGTCAACTGGAAGTCCTAGAGTCAGATTGTTTTCGAGATGAAATAATTCTCGATTGCAGACAACAATCATTTGTTGACGTCTAATTGGAATAGCCAACACTGCCGTAAGATTAGCAAGAGCATCAGCTTCTGTGTTACATGCTCGCCTAACATGTTCAATGAAGAACTCTTCAAACGAAGAAGCCATAGATATAGCCGATCTATGATAAGAAACCAGATCTTGATGGCGAACTTCATAAGTACCCCTTATCTGATTGACAATGAGTTTAGAATCTCCATACGCTTCCAAATGTTGAATATTCAGATGTTTAGCGAGTTGAAGACCAATAAGCAGTGCATTGTACTCAGCTACGTTGTTTGAACATGGTTGATCGAGAGAATAAGCTCTTTGTATAGCAAGACCTTCTGGCGACACAAGAACGATTCCAACTCCAGCGACAATGTCACCATTAGGACCTATTCTTGAAGCTCCATCAAAGAATAAACGCCAAATAGGATCTTCTTCAGCAATTTGATTTGAATCTAGGACTTCATCTGGGATTTCATCATAGAGTTTTGAATTTTCTGGAATTGAATGAGCAGCCAGAAAATTGGCTAAAGCTTGTCCTTTGACTGATTTCTGAGGAATATAGTGCATATCATACTGAACAAGTAAGATTCTCCAGTTAGCCAATCGAGAATTCAAAACACTAGGTTTCTTCATCATGACCCGTATAGGATTGATCCTGGAAATGACATGAATAGTCTGGCCAATGATATAATGTCGTGTCTTTTGGACAGCAAACATCAGGGCTAGACATTCTTTTTCGACCGGTGAATATCGAGGTTCAGCTCCGGTCATAGTACGACTGAGATAGTAAATGGCTTGTTCATGACCATCTTTATTCTTTTGAGCGAGCAATGCACCCAATGAATGACTCATTGCTCGGGTATAAAGGAGGAACGGTATTCCTGAGACGGGAGGTACCAATACTAGAGGGCTCATCAGATATTGTTTTATATCATCGAATGCTTTCTGACATTCATCATTCCAGATAAAAGAAACACCTTTCTTCATAAGTTTATTGAATGGTCTGCAGCGTCCTGAAAGATTAGAGATGAATCTCCTGATATAAGCGATCCTTCCTTGAAATCCTCGTAGTTCTTTTAAGGTGCGTGGATGACGCATCTCTTGGATGGCTTTGATCTTCTCGGGATCCACGTGTATACCTTTAGAGGTAATGACGAAGCCGAGAAATTTACCACTAGAGACGCCTAAGAAGAACTTAGTAGGGTTCATCTTTAATTGATGCTTACGCATTAGATCAAATATAGTCTTCAAATCTTGGATGTTTGTCGACTTTTGACTGCAATATCATCAACATAGCATTCGACTATTTTTCGCAGATGTTCACAAAATATAGTGCTCATGGCTCGTTGATAAGTTGCTTCTGCATTCTTGAGACCGAATGGCATAACTGTATAACAGTACGTACCGATCGGCGTTCTGAAAGAAGTGTGCTTCTCGTCGTCTGAAAATATTTTGATCTGATTGTACCCAGAATACCCGTCCATGAATGACATCCGTTCGAACCCACAGGTATTATCGATCATGACATCAGTAATTGGTAGAGGGAATTCATCTTTAGGATATGTCGCATTGAGATCGCGAAAGTCTATGCATACTCTGATCTTGCCAGTCTTTTTAAGGACAGGAACTATATTAGCCACCCAATCGGGATGTTGTTCCTCTCTAATAACCCAGAGGCCATGAGTTTATTGACTTCAGCTTCAATTGCATCCATAATGTCTGGATGAAATCGTCGCTGTTGTTGCTTGACCGGTTTAGCATTCGGCATGATATTGAGTTTATGAGTTGCGATTTGTGGATCAAGCCCTGGCATATCTTCATAACTCCAAGCGAAGACATCGATGTATTCATGAATAAGTTTGATCATGTCTTGCTTATCAGTTTCTGAAAGACTTTCACTAATAAATATTGGTTTGGGGGATCCCTCTTCACCAACATCTATTTGAACAAGTTTGTCTTCAGTCGGAGGTTCTTTTTGCTCGAATCGGAATTCCCATTGATTATCTAACCTTTGGGCCCATTGTTCTGATTCGGGTGAGATTTCAAACTCGTCTTCGTCTTCATCACTTTCTTCAGAACGGTCAATGGAGACCATGTTGGAAGACAGAATGTTGCAAAAAAAATCACCAATACTTGTATCAGAATCCCAAGAGGTAGTACTAGAAGAATCAGATCTCTTATCTTCGTCAGATTCGGGATCTTCATGGACAGTATTGATAAAAGGAGTAGGAACAACATAACCCAATCCGCATTTTGTCCTCCCATATTTCAGAGGAGGTATCCGAACAGGCATTTTTCTTCCCTTCCCATTATTGAGGCCAGTTCTGAAGTCATAGCCTATATTTTTAATGATGTCTTTAGATTGCTGACTATAATGACGTAGTTGTAATCTTCCAGTATCATCATTTTTGTCATCATCTTCAGGGTTAGAAGGATTTTGTGGCCCTTTGTAGAAGAATATTGGAATGTCTCCTGGCTTTCTGCTGGGAACTAGAAAGTATGAAGTTTGTAATGGTTCTAGAGATACATCTGTATGAAAAGTCTGTAAAACTCCTATGGTTATTGTTCTCAAGTCATCCAACAAATGCAAATAACTATGAACATGATTACACACATCAATATACTGCAAAGATGGAGACTTTTCATTAAATTTAAAAGTAGCAGAATTTACATTGGAAGAAGGCTGAGCCTTAGAGATTTTAGCCAAATCAATGACTAAAGGGGGAGAAGAAGAACGAGAGGAAGTTTTGTTTCGATTAAGATCGATAACAAATGGCTCAGAAGAGGTGAGCTCCCTTGAAGCTTGAGATGGAAGAGTAGTCCACCCTCCAACCGGGATTACCAGAGTATCCTGTTTCATATGTGAAGATATAGGAACTGTAGTACGCCCACTGACAGGAATGATCAGTGTATCTTGAGTAGACGACTGAGGTAATGGAGAGATCCGTCCACTTACTGGAATGATGAAAGAACCTTCTCCAGAGGGTTTGGGAGATTGTTGCTGAGTAGTTCGACCTTTAACAGGGATTATTAAAGTCTCACTTTGTGAATCCTCTTTCTCCATAGCTTGTATCACCCTTGTATATTCTTCTTTGTACATCTGGGAATCATTGAAATAAGCTTCAACCCCATGGAAGGGATTTATATCAGCAACTTCCTTTTGTACTCTTCCATTGTTGTCAATGTATTTAAAACACTGATGAAGAGTAGAAGGGACCATATTATTTTCATGAAGAAAGGGTCTCCCCAGAAGAAGATTATAGGATCCCACGATCTCAATCACATAGAAAGTAACTTTGGATCTGAAATCGCCTATCTGAAGTTTCAGATGAATCTTTCCCGAAGGCTCGCTTCGGCTTTGATTGAATCCCAAGATAGTAGTAACCGTCTTGGAAAGCTTATGAAGAGGGATTTTTAGTTCATCCAACAGACTCTTTGGCATTATACTTATAGCAGACCTTGGATCAATGAGGATACGATCTATCTTCATCGTATCGATATAACCGGTATAGTAGAGAGGCCGGTCATGTCGATTATCCTCCAATAGCATGTCGTCTTGTGTAAAGGTGATATTTGGGATAATCTCCAATACACTGTTGTAATGTAAGCAAGTGGTAGGTTCGGCATCTGGCTTCTTTAATTGTGCAAGACAAGAGTCTGCCTGAAGAAGTGCTTCACTTAACGTCTCCCGAGTCTCTTTGGAAAGACGTAGAAGTTCAAAAAGTGACATTCTAGCTGGAGTGTTAGCAAGTTGAGCTAGAATGTCAAAGTTATAAGGTTTCTGAAGCCCAAGAGGATTCCCTGTTCGAGTATATCAGCAGGAGGGATATCAAGAGTATCCTCAGGATTCTTGGAATAATCCTTTAGATAAGGTTTCCCTGTTCGAGTAGCACCAGCAAGTGCCGCTTCCTTATCTTTCGGCTCTGTGTTGGGAGTAGATCCAAGAGAAGTCATATGACATGACTTAATCTTTCCAGCCTTCTTGGACTTTCGAAAAATAGTCTTTTGAGGAGGAGGAGATTCAAAATCTGCCACTAGATCAGGATGAATCCACATAATTTCTCCTATTTCTATAGTGATTGGCACTAATCGTTCATACTGTGGAGGAGGAATATTTACTATTTCAAGAGTTGCCTTGGGAATAGGAACGATCCCACTTTCAAGGAGTTGAGGAGGAAAATCTCCGAATTGCATAGAGATGACGTTGGAAGTGACAGTCTTCTCTTTCGAAGTAAGAGAGATAGCTCCAGATTTAATCATTTCTTGGATCTTTTCTTTCAGTACATAACATGTACGAATTGTATGACCTAACATTCTGTGGTATGGACAGTATTTAGGATGGTCCATCTTACCAGCTTCATCAGGTTTTTTGATTTCAGG
The DNA here is from genome assembly GCA_029216955.1 of Iris pallida. Lineage (NCBI taxonomy): Eukaryota > Viridiplantae > Streptophyta > Magnoliopsida > Asparagales > Iridaceae > Iris > Iris pallida. The sequence continues at coordinate 11,257,372 of JANAVB010025794.1, forward strand.
TAATTGTATTTTATTACCTTTCAGCAGACATTCAAAGATACCAAGGACATCATCGTCATCAAAAGAGTATTCTTCTTTGGGGCGAGGTGCTCTTGGTTGTTGAGTTGTAGAGGCAGGAGGAGTTTGAACTGTCGATGCATCTTTACTCTGAAGATTAACTTCAAGGGTTTCTTTTTCCTTGCGAGTATTGGATTTAGCATTATTGTTAGTACTTTGACCTATTTCTTTGGGAGTCATCTGCACTCCTAAACCTTTGAAAGTTTCAGCACTAATTTCTGCGGCTTTGGCACTAACTATGAAGGAAGGCCAATCTTAAAATTGAGTAGATCCTGTCCACATGCTGATGATTGGCAACAAATTTGATTTGCATGTGTCAATAGTGACAGCATCAGGAGTTCCAAGAGGCATCTTCAGAGCTTCTCTTCGAAACCGTTCAATGAAATCCTCTGTAGTTTCATTATTTTTCTGCTTGATTCTTATAAGAACAGACATAGTCATGTCGTTGAGCCCTTCATAGAACCGTTCAAGAAACATCTGTTTGAAACCGGCAAATGAGGTAATACACCCATCCGGGAGACTTCTATACCATTCATAAACCGTTTCCTTGAGACATCCAACAAACACCCGAGTAAGGAGGGCGTCACTTGGTTGCAGCTGGTCAGTCATCACTTCAAAGTGATTAATAAACTGACTTGGAGAAGTGGTTCCATCTTAGAATGAGATAGTAGGAGGTTTGTATTTGGGAGGATACGATACTTGCTTCCATTCTATCGGATAAGGTTGCTTGATGCCTAACCTTTGTAAACCATCCTTCTGTTTGAATGCCTCGAATTGAGTTTTGAGATTCCTCAATTCTTCAGAAACAACTCTGGAGGATTGTGGAGTTGTGGCTTGTAGAGAATAGTTGGAAGGAGGAACAGCATTATAAGCACTACCCCCAGCTCCAGAGAGACTAGGATTTGGTTGAGCTGGTCCAGGAGTATTGGATTGTACTGCTGGAGGAACTTGTACTAGACTTACACCAGTATCAATTGGTATGGCATCTGGTACAGTCTGTCGATTCTGCATCTGGGTTGCCATGAGTTCATACATCGACTTCATAGTATCAGCCATGGATTTCATTTGCTGTTCCAAAGAAGCAATTCTTTGTTCTTGAGGAGTTACTGAAAAAGAAGGTTCATTGTTCAATTCAGTATTCCCATCCACCATATATATTGTGACTGTACGAGGGATTGTTGATGAATTAGTGGATGTTGTATGTTCTGAATCACTGCTTTGTGCATCAAATTCAGTTATAGGAGAGCTACCCCCAGTAGGAAGAGGTGGGAAGTTTGATTCTCCGAGAAATTCAGAATCATCTTCAGAAATCAAAGTCCTTTGATTAAAAGCCAGGACTCTTGATCTGGTGCCTCGATATACTCTATCTGGACTATCAGTTCTACCTCCAGTATCCCGAGAGGTCATGTTGACAGAAGCATACAGAAGTTCATCTTCATCAGGCATAGGTTCACACTGAATCAGATTGAAGACAGATTGTCGTTTATTTCGACATCTGTATTGCATTGTGTAGGTCCTAAAAAATCAAGTTGCATCAATCAACAAAGTCAAGAAATCAAGAAACCCATCATTTGGATGAATTGCGCAGATAATAGATTGTGCAGCAATCCGATTGCGCATACTGCTTTGCGCACACTTCCAACTGCGCAGACTGACGTGGCAGAAGTCATCATTACCAAATCAAATCAAATCTTTTCTGACAACTGACAGCACGAATAACAAGGAATCTGTTCGTTTCCTGCGCCGTACAGTGCTCGAGGGCGGCTGACAGCTGGCAGCGCAAACCAATCCTGCGCAGTTTGAGTCTGCGCAAACCATGTATGCGCAATTCAACTCTGCGCACTCCATCAATATAATTGTTAAGTTACACGTGGCATTCATGCCATCGATAGCTCATTACGTGGCAACTATTTATGCACGATCTTGCACATTTCTATCAAATGATGCCATGTGTCCATGATAGTTGGCCCACGATCCAGTAACTGTCTGCGCAAATCAATGTTGCGCAAACCAATGCTGCACAAATCATCCTGCGCAGTCCAAAAATAACTGAAAGTTAGTTATTTTTAGAACTCTATAAATAGAGTTTCAAGTCTTCATTTTAAGGGGGATCAAGATCAGAGATCAGAAATCAGAGAGTTCAGGAGTTCTTGCCAAAGTGCTGCTGCATTCTTCCGAGACTTTTGTCTTCAACTTCAGAGGCTTTTGCCTTCAGTTTCCAGAGTTGTTTTCAACTTCAAAGGCTTCGTCTTCACAGTTCACATCGTCCAAGGGATAAAGCAATCGTCATCAAGATTGGACTCCTATAGTTGTAATTTTCCCAGAATTCTTGTAATCTTTATTACAGTTTGTATCAATAAAGTTCTATACTTTTGTTTTTGCAAACAAAATGGCGACTCTGCTGGGGACAACTTTCTCCTCCGACGAGGAAGTAGCAACTCAATGTGATGTAGCGTCTATCGGGAAGACGCAGAAGACGCTGGCTGTTAAGGTTAACCAGACAGCCGACGAGGCGATGCTCAACTCCAAGACCACTCCCCGTACTGTAGCCACTTCTGCTAAGAGCAAAGTGCGCTCAGTTTGGGTCTCCAAGTCTGCACAATCTGGCATTTTTGCCACCAAGGATGCTGTACCAACTGTTGCACAATCTGCTAGTCAGACTGCTGCACAAACTGCTGTGCCAACTGTTGCACAGTCTGTCTCAGCAACTGCTGCACAATCTGTTGCAGTCAAGACTGCACAATCTATTGCAAATGTTGCGCAAGCTACTTCATATGCTGCCTTGTCAAAACAGAAGACTCCTATGACTCTGGCGCAATTGGCAGTGGCTTTTCCTGCGCAAAATAGCACTCCAGTAACTAAAGTGCTTCCCAAGCACTCTAAGACAAGAACTCCTAATGCACTTCCTACCAAAGCTTCTAATGCACAAATGACTAGTGCACCTTCCACCCATGCGCAAACCAAGTCTGCGCAATTCAAGAAAAATAGCCTTTTGGCTAAATTTCCGGCTTCTCACAATAAAAGAAGAGATTCTACTCCTCTTCCTAAACACCCTATTGCCCCTGCACAATTCATTGAAGGTAGTCCTTTGACTATTCCTCCTTCTCTTCAAAGTAAAAGAAAAGGTCCATTGGTCTTTTCTTAAACTTCCTTGTCTCATGACTTGGAAAATAACAGAGGGAAACGCTCTTTAGCTAACCCTTCATCTCAAAACAAAGGAAAAGGCCCTTTAGTCTTTTCTTAGTCTTCTTCAGTCTTTACTGAAGAAGATCCATCTCAATGTGTCTCGGCTCCAATCAATTCAAGAACTCTGGCAAACAAGGATTCTTCTTTCCTTTATAACAAGAGTACTTGTACTAATCAAAGAGGTATTCTGCCTACTCCGATAGCAGAATTCCAGGACCTCCCGACTCTACAAATTTCTCGTTCCAGACAGGGAAAACTGTTAGTGTCTCAAACAGAAACTCCTGGGGGTGAATTTGCAGATCTAAGAACATATCTTAACAGGCCAACTTTGGCAAAACGTAAGCAACCTATGCCGAAGGTCAAGCCTCAAAGACAAACCTCCAGGAACAAAAATCCTGATACCTATGCCAATGAAGTGAGTACTTCCCTGTATACTCAAGGGACTAAACATTTGAAGAATCGGAACCATGTTCCGAATATTGTTAAAGAACATATTCCTCGAACCTTTCCTCGTTCTGGCATGGTTTCTGATCTCCGAGAACATCTCAGACAAAAATGGGATAATGCCTCAACTCCTCCAGTTCAAGCATCTGATCATCACTGTAATCATAAAGTCATCATCCAATGCTGTTGTCAAACGACAAAACGATCTGTCTTCGATCGTTTAACTTTTGCTAAATCTGAACCTATGTCAGAAGAAGATGAAGTTTTGTATGCTTCTGTTAACATGACTTCCCGAGACACTGGGGGTAAAAGATGCTCTAAGCATGGTAGACTCCGCAAGCCAAGCCAACGGTACTTGGAATTACTTCAAGAATCTTCAGAAGGAGTATTTCAACATACCCGTTCCCGAAGCCGAGATACAATCGGTCAAAGGAATCTCCCTCAAAATCCTTCAAGTCATCTCCCTGTTTCTCAGTCAGGAGATGATTCGTTTTCTGATTATGATGCATACAGTGAAAGTTCTGAACAAACAGTATCTTCCACTGTGCCAAGAGAAGTGACGGCTTATGTTGTCACCGATGATCCAGATGCTTCAACCTCCGCAAATCAAGAACAGCGAATTGCTGCACTTGAAGATAAGCTAAAGACCATGGCTAAAATGGTCGCTAGTATGCATTCCATCATTGTAGCACAGCAAGTTACACCACCAACAGCACCTATTACTAGTCCAGAGATCATAGCGTCTTCAATACCTGTCAATACTGGGCTGGGGGTAGTGCCTCCCCAAATGCCTCATGTACAAGTGCAAGTACAAACTACGCCTAGCCATTCAGGAGCTGGGGGTAGTGCTTACAACGCTGTTCCTCCTCCTACCACTACAATTCAACCTGCTCCTTCTTCTTCATCAGAAGACGCCAATGAAGCTGTCAAACTCTTACGAACCCAATTTGAAGCATTTAAAGAGAAAGACAATCTACAAAGGTTGGGGATTAAACAGCCCTATCCGGTTGAATGGAAGGACGTCCCGTTTCCCCCAAAGTACAAAATCCCTACAATCTCTCTGTTCGATGGCAGTACTTCCCCGAGTCAATTCATCAATCATTTTGAGGTAATGACTGTTCAACTTCAGCCAAATGATGCTCTTCTTACCAGAGTGTTCGTCGGTTGTTTAGCCGGCGTAGCATACGACTGGTATAGAAGTTTGCCCGATGGTTGCATTACTTCTTTTTCAGGTCTCAAACAAATCTTTCTGGAACGGTTCTATGAAGGATTTAATGATATGACGATGTCAGCTCTCAACAAAATCAAACAAAAACATAATGAAACTGCTGAGAGCTTTATTGAACGGTTCCGCCGTGAAGCTTTGAAAATGCCTCCAGGGACTCCAGCTGCTGTCACTATTGATACTTGTAAGGCAAATCTTTTACCTATTATCAGTATGTGGACGGGATCTACCCAATTCCAAGATTGGCCCTCATTCATCGTCAACGCCAAAGCCGCTGAAGTAGGTGCCGACAAGTTTAAACAATTGGGGGTACAAATGTCTAATCCTGATCGCGATGAGCATCAGAATTCAGGTGGTGGCAATCGCCAGAACAATCGCAAAGCGAAAGAGACTTTAAACATTAACTTGAACAAAAATAAAGAATCTTTGGCTGTCAATGTGGCCCCACCTACATCTACTCCTACTCCTTCTGCACCTCCACCGAGGGAACCTCGTCCGAAGGTAGAATATTCTTTTGATAAAAATGACACTGCAAGTATTTTTGAGTATTTACTCAAAAGTAACAAAATTCAACTCCCTGATCCAAAGAAACCTGATGAAGTCAATAAGACTGATCATCCCAAGTATTGTGTCTATTACCGATTCATTGGACATCCTACTCGAGCATGCTATGTGCTCAAAGGTAAGATTCAAGAGCTTGTCAATGCAGGTGTAGTCACTTTGCAACAAGATGAGAAGACTGTTACGGCAAATACGGTTTCAGTTCAATTTGGAGATTTCCCTCCGCAGAGGGTACAGCATGGTGTTATTCCGATTCCTAAAGCAACCCTTGAGATTGAGAATCTCCCGTTTCCATCCAATGAAGGTCTTGTTCCCTTGTCTCTTGACAATGGTGAAATTATATGGATTTATCCTGATCTTGCTCCAGAATTTGAGATATCTTCTAAGAAGAAAACTTGTTCTAAAGGCAAAACCAAAATCTGCAACATGGTATCTTTTGATCCCATAGTTGACGAAGAGATTCTGTTAGGCACCAGATCAGGAAAAGCTTATTTGAAAGATCATTCTGAAGGTCAAATGGATCTTGCTTCTTCTTCCGAACCTACTCCGGCACAACCTGCATCTGCTGAAGAGGTCCCTTCTACATCTTCACCAGTTGTAGTATCAATTCCTCCTAAGCCAACAACGGCTGACAAAGGCAAACAACAAGTTCGATTTGACAAACCTCTAAAGAAGTCATCTCCTACTGGGCTTGAGAAGCCTTACAATTTTGATATATTGGCTCAATTAGCCAATACACCAGCCAGGTTGTCAATCTTTGAACTCTTGCGTCTTTCCAAAGAGACACGAGAAACTCTAAGTGAAGCTCTGATGCAGGCTGAAACTTGCTTAACTCTTCTCAAGAAGCCAGAATCAGAATTGGTCTCTTGTCATCACAGTCATAGCGTCTTGGAACTGATCCCAAATATTACCTTCACTCAGGATGATATGCTAATGGAAGATAATAGACATGATCGTCCTCTTTATTATACGGGATATGTAGATTCAATGAAGGTTGATCGCATCCTGATAGATCCAGGGTCTGCACTTAGTATTATGCCAAAGACAATGCTAGATGCATTGAAGATACCAGTACATAGTCTTTCAACCACGATCACTACTATTCTGGGATTTAATCAAGGGAAGAGTGAACCTTTGGGCAAGATTCGTCTAAAACTCCAAATAGGCAATCTTCGCACAAAGGTGACCTTTTATATCATTGACAATCATGGTTGTTCTTATAATGCTCTCCTGGGAAGGCCATTCCTCCATGAACACAATGTTGTTCCATCAACTCTTCATCAATGTTTTAAATACGTTGATGATAAAGGACAAGTTCATAAGAAAGTTGCGGACCTTTATCCTTTCAAGGGTATTGAAGCTTATTGCAACGATGCTCGTATGTACAAGGATGAATTTATAAAGGTAGTATTGGCTATGGATACTGAAGAAGATCAAAAAGCAGTACCTCAAGACACTCTTATCATACCTGTTAAGGGGCGAGTCTCTCATCCTCAATCTTCCAAGCCACTGGTTATTCACTTACCAGTTCAAAAGAAATCAGTTGATGCTGATGAAAATCAAAGGGAGCTCACCTCTTCTGAGCCACTTGTTATCGACTTACGTCACAACAAAGACAAAAAGCAGCTCATTCCTTCTGAGCCACTTGTTGTTGATCTAAATCGCAACAAGGAAAAAAGGGAGCTCACCTCTTCTGAGCCACTTGTTATTGACCTCCGTCGTAACAAGCCTCCTCCACGTTCTTCTTCTCCCCCTCTTGTAATCAATTTGACCAAATCTGCTAAGGTTAAAGGTCCTATTGTAAATACTGATGTACAAATCAATGAAAAAGCATCTACTTTCCAGTATACTGATGTTATTTATTATACTAAAAGTTATTTGGATATGTTAGATAGCTTTCAATCAATTACACTGGGAGTCGTACAATCTCTTCAGACAGAAGTCTCGCTTGAAGATCCAGATGATTCTTACCGTATTCATCCTTCTTTAAAGAAAGGTGAAAGTTCAGCTTTTTTATATAAAAGACCAGAAACAAAGATTAACTATACGGATGATAGCAAAATTAACGATACGGGACGTCTCCAGTTCCATCGTTATAGTCAACAATCAAAAGACATCCTCCGAAAGATGGGTTACGACTTTAAGAGCGGCCTTAACTACGGTAAAGGTAGACGAACTCCCATTCGTACAACAGTTCCAAACGGAAAATCACAAATGTACTATGACAGGACCAAGAAAGGTCTCGGATATACTTCTCCTCCACTGTTATCCCCAGCAGCTTCTGAATCAGATAGTGAAGAACGTTCTAACTCTTCTGATTCCAGATCATGGGATTCCGATACCAGCATCGGTGAAGTCCATCGTATAATTGTATCTTCTAACATGGTCTCTGTCGAACTACCAGAAGACTGTGATGAAGATGTTGAAGAAAGTCCGGAAACAGATCCTTGGGCTCAACATATGGATAACCAATGGGTACTTCGATTTGAACAACGTGAACCCCTACTGAAGATCAACTACTTCAAATTGATGTAGGAGAAAGAGATTCACCTCGGCCAATTTTTATTAGCAAGAATCTTCCAGAAGCAGACAAACAAGAGTTGATTCTTCTTATTAAAGAATATATCGACGTCTTTGCCTGGAGTTATGAAGACATGCCAGGTTTAGATCCTAAGATTGCGACTCACAAACTGAACATTCTTCCTAATGCTAAACCAGTCAAACAGCAACAAAGGCGATTTAAGCCTGAAATGATGGATGCAATTGATGATGAAGTCAAGAAGCTCATCGCTTGTGGCTTTATTCGAGAAGAGCAGCATCCTAATTGGGTAGCCAATGTCGTCCCAGTTCTGAAGAAAACTGGAAAAGTTCGAGTCTGCATCGACTTCCGAGATCTCAATGAAGCATGTCCAAAAGATGAATTTCCTCTTCCTATCACAGATGTCATGATTGACAATACTTGTGGGTTCAAAAGGATATCTTTTATGGATGGATTTTCCGGGTATAATCAGATCAAAATGCATCCTGAAGATGAAAAGCATACATCTTTCCGCACTCCTCGTGGTGTTTATTGTTATACAGTGATGCCATTTGGTCTTAAAAACGCTGGTGCAACTTACCAACGTGCTATGAGTACTATTTTCAAAGATCATCTTCGTAAAACAGTCGAATGTTACGTGGACGATATTGCTGTTAAAAGTCGTCTAAAAGAAGATCACCTCCAAGATTTGAGAACAATATTTAATCTCATGCGTCAACATCAGCTCAAGATGAATCCCACCAAGTTATTCTTAGGTGTCTCTAGTGGCAAGTTTCTCGGCTTCGTCATTACCTCTAAGGGTATACACGTGGATCCCGAGAAGATCAAAGCCATCCAAGAGATGCGTCCTCCACGCAACCTAAAAGAGCTACGAGGATTCCAAGGCCGACTTGCGTACATCAGGCGATTCATTTCGAACTTGTCTGGACGCTGCAGACCATTCACTCAATTAATGAAAAAGGGTGTATCTTTTGTTTGGACTGAAGAATGTCAACGAGCATTCGACGATATCAAACAATATCTTATGAACCCACCAGTTTTGGTGCCACCTATCTCTGGCATTCCATTCTTGATGTATGTCCGTGCTATGGACCATTCATTGGGTGCCTTACTTGCCCAAAAGAACAAAGAAGGCCATGAACAAGCTATATACTATCTTAGCCGAACTATGATTGGTGCTGAACACCGTTATAGTCCTGTCGAGAAAGAATGCTTGGCTCTCATGTTTGCTGTGCAAAAGACGAGACATTATATCATTGGTCAAACTATTCATGTTATATCTCGAGTTAACCCTCTCCGGGTACTCATGAAGAAACCAAGTACACTTAATTCTCGGTTGGCTACATGGGCAATCCTGCTAGCTCAATATGACATGGTGTATGTTCCACAAAAGTCTGTCAAAGGTCAAGCGCTGGCGGACTTCTTAGCGGCTCATCCTGTGCCTGAAACATCTAAACTTTATGACGAAATTCCTGACGAGACGTTAGAAGTCAACATGATCTCCGAAGAGTTTCCAACCTGGCGTTTATTCTTTAATGGTGCATCAAGAATTGGACCAAATGGTGCTATAGTGGCAGGTGTTGGAGTTGTCCTCGTTTCTCCAGACGGATTAACTATCCAAAGAGCCTATTCTTTAGATGAACCTTGCTCTAACAATGTGGCAGAGTACAATGCCTTACTTGTCGGCCTTCAGTTAGCTAAACAACTGAATGTTGAATATCTGGAAGTCTATGGTGACTCTAAATTGGTTGTAAATCAGGTTAGAGGAACCTATGAAGTCCGTCATCAAGACCTAGTACCTTATCATGAGGCAGCAATCAATATAGCTACATCATTCAAAGCCTTCTTCATTGACTATGTTCGACGAGCTTGCAATACTGAAGCCGATGCTTTGGCCAATCTTGCAGCTGTCTTAGCCATCCCTATCAAAAGACAGCAGGTCGTGGTCATCTCCAACCGAGAACTGTTCTGCATCGAAAACAATCGTAATATTGAATTCAGTAATTTTGCTGAAGTCGATGTTATTGATGAAGATTGGAGAACTCCTTTCATTGACTTTGTGGTTCATGACATACTCCCCGAAGATCCTAAGGAGGCTACAAGCGTTCGTCGACGATCTCTCCGATTCTATTACAATCAAACTACCAAGACCCTCTATCGGCGAACTTATGATGGTCTTCTTCTACGCTGTTTAGCTGGTGATGAAGCCAAACAAGTGTTACGTGAAGCTCATGATGGCGTTTGTGGAGCACATCAACCTGGTCCTAAATTACAGGATCGCATTAGACGTATGGGTTATTATTGGCCCTCTATGGTATCAGATGCCATTGAATATGGAAGAAAATGTCGTGCTTGTCAAATCCATGCAGACTTCATTCATCAACCCTCAGAATTCTTACACCCGACTGCTGCTTCATGGCCTTTTGAAGCTTGGGGTATGGACATCATAGGTCCTATTAATCCTCCTTCTTCTAGAGGACATCGGTTCATATTGGCGATAACCGATTACTTCTCCAAGTGGGCCGAAGCTATACCTCTGGCTGAAGTCAAGACTAGCAGTGTCATCAATTTCGTTAAACACCATGTCATCTATAGATTCGGTGTACCTCGCAGAATCATTCATGACAATGGACCTCAATTTATTAGTCAGAAATTCACTAGATTCTGCGATGATCATCGGATTAACAATGTTGCTTCGACGGCGTATAATCCTGCCGCTAATGGTTTAGCTGAAGCCTTTAACAAAACCATTATTAAGCTCCTTAAAAAGTTTGTATCCACTAACAAACAAAATTGGAGCGAGAAACTTGGCGAATGTCTTTGGGCCTATCAAACTACAGTCCGCAATCCCACAGGCTTTACACATTTCTCTTTAGTGTATGGCTGTGAAGCTGTCCTTCCTTTGGAGTTACAAATTCTTTCTTTAAGGATCGCTATTGCCAATGAGCTTACCACAGAAAATAATGACCTTCTTCGACTCCAAGAGTTGGAAGCATTAGATGAAAAGCGGTTAATGGCTCAACAGCATATTGAGTTATACCAAGCCCGCATCTCAAAGACATTTAATCGTAAAGTGAAGGTCAGAGCCTTTCAGCAAGGAGAACTTGTTCTAACGGTCAGACGTCCTATGACTATGACTCATATGAGCAAAAGGAAATTCGATGCAAAATGGGAAGGTCCCTATGTTGTGAGCAAAGTCTTCTCAAATGGTGCTTATCAACTTTCAGAACTTGATGGTCGAGTTGCTATGATGCCTATCAATGGCAAATTCTTAAAGAAGTATTATGTATAAATGTAAATATTTGTAAATTATCAGTCAAGATCAAGTTCATAAATAAAATACAAATTTTATTTCATCATATGATAGTACATAGTATTAAAGGTCACTATCATCTTTCTCTATATTTGGACGAGGGCCACTGCCGTCCTTCTTAAAAATACGGTCAGCAAAAGAGTCGAAAACTTCCTTGCTGGATCCCACAAGAAACTTGCAGGCAGCCATCCTCATGGCTTCTTCTTCTTTAGTCCTTCCAGGTTCAAGCAGGAAGTCCAGAATGTCTCGTGATGGCTGAGGTGTAGACGAACCTTCGCCCGCTTTTACCTCCTTCGGCTGGATTGGATCGGCAGGGCGTTCTTCAGTGCCCTTCTCAACCTTCGAGGCGATTTTGGCCTTCTTAAATGCTTCTCCGGACGACATTTTTATGTTGAAGAGTAGAAGTGTTTATTCCTGTCAGATTTCTGCTATATTTATATAGACAGAAGTTCCTCAAATAATGAAACGACGGTTCATCCGTTCATTTATTACATTCATCCGACGGTTCATCCGTTCATTAACTTCCGACGGTTCATCCGTTCATTTATTACATTCATCCGACGGTTCATCCGTTCATTAACTTCCGACGGTTCATGCGTTCATTTATCACATTCACTTGACGGTTCATCCGTTCATTTATTTACATTCATCCGACGATTCGTCCGTTCGTTAATCTCTGACGGTTCATCCGTTCATCTATTTGTGACGGTTAACCCGTTCATTTATTATCATTTGACGGTTAATTCGTTCATTTCAACATCATTTGACGATTTACTCGTTCTTTCATTATTATCTGACGGTATTCCCGTTCACTCATTTTTTTCATATACATTGACGATTCATCATCGTTCATCTTCTCCATCAGCAACTTGTCGTTTTCGATTAAGTTGTCAATAAATATCTATCTATTATTTATATCTGAATAAGATATACAATAAATAATGGAGCCGCAACAAAATGTCTTTTATTTAATCAGAATATAAGACAGTACAAAAAATGCTTCCACAGCAACAAAAATAAAGATACAAAAGAGTTTCAATCAGGAAGGAGGAACAATCAAATTGTTGATCTGTTGCTTCAAGGTCTGCAACTCTTCTTCATGACTAGTTGTTACTCTCATTCTTGCTTCTTCCATCCCTTTTTCTTCATCAAAAACAGGCATATCTATGGTCCTGCGGGTAATTTCAGCACTATGAGTCTCTTCATACTCATTCTTCTCTTGAATTAGGGCATTGAGTTGTTCAATCATAAGTCGTTGATTGGCAGTTTCTTCTTCAAATTCCTTCTGAAGGCGAATGATTTCTGCTTTCAATCCAGTAAGCCTCTGTCCTTTGTTCTCAGCTGCCAAAGTAACTGATTCTATCTTTGAGTTGAATTCAGCGGACTTTGCAGAATGAGCTTCTAAAAGGTTCTGAAGGTTTATCCTTTCAATATCAGCTTCTTGGGCTAATCGCTCATATTCGGCTTGCACCAGAGAATCTATATTCTTCTTCTTGAGCTCTTTATATTTCTTGATGGATACTTCCAACTCATCCAATATATGTTCAAGAAGAATGGCTTGAGCCTCATCTCCTTGATCCCTTATGGCTCTTATTAAAAAAGAAGTTGGCTTCCTAACCATAATAAAGTCAGCTCCTTCCTTCTCTATCATCTTATGGGCAAGAGATCCCAACGATTCAAAAAAACACTTGGTAAATGATTGTACAACTTGCTGATTGATGGCTATAGTTCCAGGAGTCGAAGCTACCCCTGTTGAGGATGGGGTAGTCGGTTGCTCAATCCTTTGCTGCTGAATGATAGGCTCTTTAAACAAAGGAGCCAGAGTGGAACTAGCTGCTCCTCCTGTTTGTTCTTCTGCAAAGAGTAAAATTATTATTTTACTAATTTGCCAATAAACAAAAAGATCAAATTAAAAAGCAGTCTTACCTTGATTGGATTTAACAACAACTGCATTTCCTACTGGAATAGACCCCCGTTGAACGGAAGTAGCTTCAATTGCGACAGTTTGGCTGCTGCCCGCTTCAGAGCCGCAAGATAAGTGATGGCTACTACTAACAACTACCGTTGGAATAGGCACCATAGCCAGGTCCATCGGAGGTGTTTGTAGAGTATCAAGACCTGCAAGAACTACAAATGAAGATATTAGATATCAATCTATTTTAAAGAAAGAAGATTGTTAAATCTCATTTTATACCTTGGGGTTCGGTGGCGGGATTCTCTTGCTGAACATCTTCACCAGCCACTTCTTCAGGAGATATTTCTATCTCGACGTCTTCATCAGGGTTAACAACCTTTTCTACGGATGCCTCTACTTCAATATCCTTTTTAGGATCCGAAGCATCGTCGGCGGTATCAAGAGATATGTGTTCTTCGTTGTCCCCTTCAGGATTCTGTATATACTTATCAACATTTCCAGACGAAGAGCTTTCTTCATCCTTATCTTCTTCTTCTTCTTGGGCTGCATTCCTACTGTCAGTTGCGGTTAGATCCTCCTGTAGGCTATAACAATCTTCTAAAGCTTCGATCATTTCACGCTCTTCTTCTTCACGAAGAGTCTTTGGAGTAGGAGGAAGCTGAGTCGTCTCCGCGACAGGAGAAAGGGGTCGTGTAATATTTAGCTCCTCTTCAATGATGTTTTCTCTGAGTATTTCAACTTCAGTTCTGGGGTCAAGATCTCCCCTTTGTTCAGTCTCTTCAAGGATTTTACTCCCTGTTTCAGAAACAGGGGTGGGAGATGGCATTATAAATCCTGCTGCAGCATCTACTGAAGTCAGGAGTTGTTTGGAAGAAGAGGCTTCTAAATTTCTTCTGATGACCAACTTCTTCTTCTTTCTGTGTAGAGGTCTGTCGGGACTCTCTACATTTATTGGTGCTGTTTGCTTCTGTACAGAAGTTGGTGTAGTAGCAACTTCCTGATTTGTCTCGGCTAGCTGCCGAGATTGGGATCTTGTAGTCACTTTATCAGAAGAATGCTCTAAGACCAATTTCTTCTTTGCTGCAGGAGCAGGAGGCTCCTTTCTTCTTCTTTTCTTGGCAGGAGACTTTCCTACTCTCAGAGAGATACGCATTGCTGCGTTTACTTCTTGTTGGAACATCATTTCTCTTGAAGTTTCTAGGGGTTCATCCGCCGGCTCGTTTGCCTCATCATTGGCAGGGATTGATAAAGCTATCCTCCCTTTCCTCAATCTTATCGCAGAAGCAAAACTATCAGCGAGATTAAAGTTCTCGGCAAAAGTATTTGCAGATGTGTAAAATACCGAGTATGTAAAGAGCATCCGAGGCCCTTGAGGAGTGCTCTTTGGTGGCATCGAGAAGGTAGCCTTTGTGTCACGGGCATTGTAGTAGGCCCAAGCTCGGGCCCCGTCAATTAAGAAACCCTTGCCCTGAAGGCAGGTGATTGCGTTTCCTACGTGAAACTGATCATACCCAAATTGTCTAGCAAAACGGCTAGGGAGGTATGGTTCCAAAAAGCATTCTTCTTCAAAGCGGTATACTAAATGAGATGGTCGAATTGTCTTCAACCATTCAAAGGCCACACGGTTTAAGGGCTGCAGCTTTGAATCTACCATGTTGGGTGGCATCTGGTCATGACCAGCCGGGAGAGGGGCGCAACAGAAGTTCCATCCTCTGTTCAAATTTAAAACAAATCTGCACTCACTCAGAGAGGTGTACTTCCATTTACCCTGAGAATATCTGCGCAAGAAGCTGCCATCTACTGGTCCCATACCAGGGTCCATTAAAGTTGGATAGTGGAGGAGTAACCATCCAAAGAGATAAGTGTACGGCAGTTCGAGACGGGGGAATTCTTTCTCTCCTTTTGCCTTCAGCATCGAGTCAACATACAAGCGAAGACTCGCATTCAATCTGCAGGTCATTGCCGATAACAAGTCAACCTTATAACCGAAGACTAGCTTGACGGCAGCAAAAAGTACACCGCGATAAAAATGGTCCACTGTACTAGATCCCGGGACCACGAATCGTCTGAGCCAGTGTGTCAGAAACCCTGCTAACTGGGCTTCTTTCGACATGGGTCTGTAACCCATTCTCAAAAAACTCTCCAAAATGTCACCTTTCTTTAAAGGTGGACATTGATGATCATCCTTCATTTCCTTATCATAATGTTTACTTTCTTCCATCATCTTCATGACTTCTGTGCTATTTAAGGGTTTGAAAAAATTAGGGTAACATTTTTCGTTCTCCTTAGTTTTCTTTTCCTCTAAATGGTTGAGAAACAAGTATGGAAGCCACTTCGAAGAATAGCAAGTGTTGGCCGTAGCACTTTTATAGTACAAAGAGCAAATCTTGTAATGGAATAGCAGTTCCTCAAACACTGCTACCATTTTAGCATTTTCTTTTCTGAGTTTCTCTAACTCATCATTTGTGGGAACAAACTCCTCATACGGAGCATCCGCCATAGGCAAGTATGAGATGTACTTCATCTCGTGGAGTGCAAACCCCATCTCTCCACCCGGGGTCATGAAGGTTCCTGTTCTGTAATTGTATCGCTCAGCCAAGGCCAAAAACATATGAGGGTTAGGAGCAAACCCGTATACAGTGGCATGCACTGCTTGAAACAGGTTAATTTGTTGAAGTTTGTCTTGGAAGGTTGTCAGAACCCAATTTGCAATGCAATTCCATCGTTTGTAATCTAGATTCACTAATCCAGTCATTCTGATATCCTATTCAGGGTATCTTCCTTCTTCCTTCGCAAATTTATTTGCGAATATAGGGGTTCTGACGGGCATCAGCATAGAGGAGTTTTCCGGTGGAATGCAGCTGGGTCTCAAACCTCTCAACATAACACTGTATCTGTCAGAAGAGCTGTAAAACATATCTTTCCCGTTAACCTTCTTTACAAAGATCTTCCCTGCACGAGCATCCTGGAGAAGGGTGATGTTCCAATCCATTTTCCTTGGGTAGCTCGCATGAGCGTACCGTGACAAAGGAAGGCATCGAGCAATGTCAGGAATGAAGAATGATCTGTCTTCCCGGTGGACTATCATCTCCACCATCCTTGGCCTAGGCTGGGAGACTTTTTCAAAGGCGTCACCAAACAAGAATAAGGGTTTCTTGTGGATAACAGCATCTGCTGATTCCAGAGGCTGTCCATTCATCAGACACATTAAAGTTTCGTTGTCCTGAGAAATCAATATTGCCTGACGAGAAGTCGACAGATCGTACTGAGGATAATGGACGTGAGACAAATCTTCTTTATATTCAGATTCAGACAAAGTTCCCACAAAATGTTCATAGTTTGGATCTTTATTGGTTTCAACTGCATCAAAAACAGATGAAGATCAGTACAAGTCAAAAACTCTATTTTTTCAGACAAGCAAAATAGAAGAGTACATAATCCTCAGATTACGCTAACATGGATTGCGCAACATTAGTTTGCGCATCATAATAGGGTGCACAAACCAATCGATTGCGCTGACATTCAGTGCAAATCAATCGATTGCGCTGACTTTCTGTCAGCACAATTCGATAGATTGCGCAGGATTACAGTCTTCATAAAAATGAAGACTGACTGTTTATGCAACCAAAAAAAAACCCTAAAAAGGGGTGGCGCAATTTGAACTCATCTCTAAAAAGAAATGAGTTTCGAAGATCGAAGGAAGTCAAAACACCCTAAAAAGGGGTTTTCGATCGGTTTTACTACCTATCAGAGCAGGGTGCGCAGACTCATGTCGAGATGCTCGCCGAGCAACTCTGTCAGAAGATTCGGCTGGAGCTTTTCCCTTCGCAGCGGCGGCGGCGGTAACATTAGATCGTCGGGGCGCCATGGAAGTCGTCGGAGAAAGAAGACAGAAAGGGTTCGGGGATTTTTCTCTCAAAAGCACGAAGGAGGCAAAGTAAAAAAATGAAATGAAGAAGTGGGCTATTTATAGCCTTTGAAATACGAAACGGCTGCCTTGGATTGTGCCTAAAATTTGGGGGCACTTCACTTTGCGCAGACAGCTCATCATCATGCGCAACTTGATTCAAAATTCAAAAATTCAAAGTATTTCGAAACTTTGAATCAAATCAACTTTCGAAAACTTTGAAGGGGGTCTTGTAGGTCCTAAAAAATCAAGTTGCATCAATCAACAAAGTCAAGAAATCAAGAAACCCATCATTTGGATGAATTGCGCAGACAATAGATTGCGCAGCAATCCGATTGCGCAGCAATCCGATTGCGCATACTGCTTTGCGCACACTTCTAACTGCGCAGACTGACGTGGCAGAAGTCATCATTACCAAATCAAATCAAATCTTTTCTGACAACTGACAGCACGAATAACAAGGAATCTGTTCGTTTCCTGCGCCGCACAGTGCTCGAGGGCGGCTGACAGCTGGCAGCGCAAACCAATCCTACGCAGTTTGAGTCTGCGCAAACCATGTATGCGCAATTCAACTCTGCGCACTCCATCAATATAATTGTTAAGTTACACGTGGCATTCATGCCATCGATTGCTCATTACGTGGCAACTGTTTATGCACGATCATGCACATTTCTATCAAATGATGCCATGTGTCCATGATAGTTGGCCCACGATCCAGTAACTATCTGCGCAAATCAATGTTGCGCAAACCAATGCTGCGCAAATCATCCTACGCAGTCCAAAAATAACTGAAAGTTAGTTATTTTCAGAACTCTATAAATAGAGTTTCAAATCTTCATTTTAAGGGGGATCAAGATCAGAGATCAGAGATCAGAAATCAGAGAGTTCAGGAGTTCTTGCCAAAGTGCTGCTGCATTCTTCCGAGACTTTTGTCTTCAACTTCAGAGGCTTTTGCCTTCAGTTTCCAGAGTTGTTTTCAACTTCAAAGGCTTCGTCTTCACAGTTCACATCGTCCAAGGGATAAAGCAATCGTCATCAAGATTGGACTCCTATAGTTGTAATTTTCCCAGAATTTTTGTAATCTTTATTACAGTTTGTATCAATAAAGTTCTATACTTTTGTTTTTGCAAACACATTGTGACTCTCGGTTGGAAGTCGCATTCATGATCAACATGGTCCTGATTTATTGATTGACATCTGCATTGAATTATGACTCTTGGCTGGAAATTACATTCAGCATGATCCATTGACACAGAATTTTTCCTTCTCTTTTGTTGAAGGTGTTCTCGTAAATCTGTCTGTGAAGATTTATGTACATCAGAGAACATTCTCCGGTTCTTGGGTCTTGATGGCTCTTGATTATATAGAGAATGATTAATATGAGCCACATAATTTCTTGCATACTCTGCATCTGGATCTCTTATTTTTGTTCCCGATTGATGTGGTTTCTTAACACGAGAAGTGCCTCCCAAACAGGTTTGATTAAGTTTTGTTCTTAGATCAGTTGGAGGTAACACATTGGTTTTTGAAACTTGGAGTTTTTCTTCCATTGATCTGGATATTTGCAGAGAAGGTAGAGTTGAACCATCCCCTTGATTAGGAGTTGGTAACAGACCCTCTTTTATAGACAAATTCTGTGCCCAATTCGAAGAAGTCGTAGAAGAAGACATTAAGGAATATTTCTTTCTAGACTTATTCAAGTTTTGAGACATAGAATGTCCAGAAGGAAGAGTAGTCAAAAGACCATCTTCTTTTCTTTGACTAACAAAATTGTCAGTCAAAGCTGTTCCTGAAGTAAACACTACAGGAGCAGAAGAAACAACTAAAGAGTTATTTTTTAAGGGACTTTGTGTGGAGGAGTTCTAGCAAGACCACCCCCAGTTCTAGTAGAACTTGGCAAAGAAGAAGAGATAGCTAAAGAGCTATTCTTCTTAGATGATGTATATGGAATACATGCTGAAACAGGCTTGGTTAAAGAACCAGTGCTGTTAGCGTGACTTTTGATTTTAGAAATACACGCTGGAACAGATTTGGCTAAGGAGCCAGTGCTGTCAGCGTGACTTTTGGATTTAGAAATACATGCTGGAACAGATTTGACTAAGGAGCCAGTGCTGCCAGCGTGACTTTTGGATTTAGAAATACACGTTGGAACAGATTTGGCTAAGGAGCCAGTACTGCCAGCGTGACTTTTGAGATTGAAATTGCACGCTAGAACAGATTTGGCTAAGGAGCCAGTGCTGTCGGCGTGACTTTTAACTTTGAGATTGCACGCTGGAACAGACTTGGCTAAGGAGCCAGTGCTGTCAGCATGACTTTTGACTGCTGTCGTCTTCGAGCACACAAAAGTGTGCGTGCTTGCAGTAGAGTTCTTGCCAGTATTAGGAGTAGATACTGTGGCAGAGACTTCACCATTGGTTGCCAACTGATTCTTAGGAACGTAGACAGATCGTCCCTTCGACTTGGCAGTGGTGATGGAGGCTGAAGTGGGCTTGCCACCCTTAGCCCGCTGCATTTCTTCGTAGGCGAGTTGATCGAATTGGATCGATATCACCTTCTTCGTCGAGCCGACTGACGAAGTATCGCATTGAGTTGTTGCCATCTCAGAAGAGGAGATGGTTTTCCCTAACAGAGTCGCCAATTTGTTTTCCATAAATAAATTCACTTTATTTATTGTGTTTCTGGGAAAATTACAACTGTAGGAATCCGATCTAGAAGACGATCGTTTTATCCCTTGGACTATACGAAGAAGAAAAGCTCTCAAAATTTTGATAGTAATTTCGATAACTATGTATCTGTACAATGAATGAGAAAAAGAACTCTATTTATAGAGTCAAAAATAACTGAAAAAATAAATGTCTTCACAGCCTGTGCATAGCTGAAAATCACGCAGGATTTAACATACGCAAGGTTGTGAGCAGTTACTGGACGTGGCCTGTAACTGTTGGACGCATGGCAATCATTCATGAGTCGTGTGCAAGTTACAGGACATGCAGGCGAGAGATCAGTGGCATGGCTGCCACGTACTCCAATTTGATGAAATCCACGCAGGCATGTTGAAGACGAAATCCACGCAGACTCGGGTAAGAAAGATTCAAAATCCATGCAAACTTGGGGCAGACTTGAGGAAGGAAACTTCAGAATCCACGCAGACTTGGGCAAAAAACTTTAAAATCCATGCAGACTTGAGGAAGGAAACTTCAGAATCTACGCAAGCTTGAGACAGAAAGCTCAAAATACACGCAGACTTGAGAAAGGAACATAGAAGTTCAAAATACACGCAGACTTGAGTCAGAAGGCTCAAAATATACGCAAGATTGAGGCAGGACTGCCAGCTGTCTTGATTCGACGTGCCTCGACTGACACAAAATCTCTGACAGTGATTGCCTTGTCAGTCGCATTAAATGACAAGAAGCTCTTTTGGTACGCCAACTTGACGAAGGCTGAGTCTTGCTGAAGAAGATTTCAAAAGTCACGCAATAGTCGGCTGTGATCTCTCGAGTTCCGTCCATACGTGGCATACGAGGAGACATTCTTCGACTGTCATGCTGTCAGTCATAATGACACTCTGACAAATGATGAGCTGTCTTCCAGCGTAACTTTTAAATATTGTCCTGATCAACTCAGCGTGACTTTCATTTTTAAGGCCTACAAACCATAAAACCAATGATCCTACTGTTTAAATGGGCACTCACTCACAGGTTACTGAGATGAATTTTAGTCCTAGTAGGATTGATATTATCTCAGTCTCAGTGAGACAAATCAGTCCTGTTAGGACTGATACTAATCTCAGTCCCAACACTCAAGAGTCCAGTCCTATCTACAGTTCAACCAATCTCTCCAACTGACAGTATTATGAACATTCCTTGAGTAATTTCCTTAGTCTTTCAAACCTGCCATCCATCCAGTAATGAATTATATGTAAAACTCAACATAAATTAAGTGAACCTGTTGTTAAATGAGAATATAAATAAGAGTTTACTAGGAGCTAGGACTCTCCCCCATAAATTGATTGTTTCCTATGAGATTTGTAAAAACAAGTCACAATAGTAAAATCTATATATAAGTTTAACATGCCTGATATTATTTGATATCACAAAATAATCTAACACAACTGCTACTAACTCTCTTCCTAACTTCTTCTCCAGAAGCTTCAATCCATCTAACTATCCCAAATCTCATCACACAAATAATTCAAAATAGTGCTGGTTCAATACTAACATTACACTAATTCAGCATACAACCATCTCGCTAACAATTTGCAGTGTTATAAGGGAAATCGAGGATTACCTTAACAAGCAGTCCTTTCAAAATTGGAAGAACTGTTCCTATTTCTGAGCTTCCTTTCAACAATCCTTTCCACAGTCATTAACCCTTGTTCGACATTTCCTGAGTTTACCACAATATATCCAAATCATGAACTATCAGATCTCATAGTTCTACACCAACATCCATACTCTGGTTAAAGGAAAAGAGTCGAACTAACCTCAAACTATTGGTGATCTCAAGTGAGAACAACTCAAGAATTATGAAGGAAAATCACAAGATGGAATCAGCTGTTCGATCAAAATTCATGCATTCTTAGAAATCAGATCACAAAGAGAAACGACAGGACAGAAAATCGAACAAAGATCAATTAATAAAAACTCACCTAAATTTGTTGGTGACGAAACAAAGAATCGATCCATCAACCTACAGTGCTTGATCTGTAGATCTCGATCCATAAGAAGAATGATTGGTCAATCGACTACTTCGATAAAAATCTAGAATCTCAAGGATTGTACGATCCTTACCAATCACTGGATCGAGGAAGAAGTTCAAGTTGATGATCCAGAAGAACTCCTACTACCGATCAATGAAATCTTAGGCTGATCAATCCTTCGATGGGCTTCGACTGAGCAGCATCACCATAATTTCTCTCCGAGCTTTAATTACATAAAATTGGAAAGGATGAGCAATGGAATGTATGGATTCAGGGAGGAAAGGAAAGCTTAAATAGACTGTTGGGTTAGTGTGAGGAATAGGCAAACAATTGGCGGGAATTCACTCCTCTTCTTTGAAAATTCGGTTAGAGTGGAACAGAACTTTCAATTTGAATTTTTAAGGAGATGAAATGAGCAGAGGATTTAGAAATAAGGTGCCAACCCAATCATGAAAGTTTCTTTTAAAAACATAACCCTAGGCTTGGGCTGCCAGGCTAAGGAGTGGGCTTCCATGGTAAGGCCCATGGATTAATTTAATTGAGCAAATATTTTAAGAAAACGAATAGAAAAGGTTAAAGAAGAAAGAAAATTTTAATTAATCTTTAAGGAAATAAATATATATATATATATATATATATATATATATATATATATATATATAACGAATTTTGAAAAGTGAGGTTACAAATCTTCCCTCCTTGAAAAACTTGCGTCCTCGAAATTGAAAGACAAGAAATATCCAAACACTAGCCATCTTATTGAATTTAGAATTTTTCAAAAATCAAAATACAATTAGGCGAACAAACTAGGGTAGCGCTTCCGCATCTCGTTCTCGCGCTCCCTTGTGGACTCTTTCGGAGAGTGGTGTCTCCACATGACGTAGACAAGTAGAATAGTCTGGTTCTGCAGGCGCTTCTCCTTCCGGTCAAGGATCTCCGCTGGCTGCTCCTCATAGGTCAAGGTCGGACCCACCTCTAACTCTAAGTTGTCCACCACATGGCTCGGATCTGAAATATAGCGTCAAAGCTGGGACACGTGGAAGACGTCATGTACTCCCTCCAAGCTAGCTGGAAGAGCTAGTCTATACGCCACTTCGCCAATCCGTGCCGTCACATCGAAAGGCCCGATGTACCTCGGACTGAGCTTCCCACCTCTGTCGAAATGAATGACGCGTCTGGTCGACGAGATCTTCAGGAACCCTTTATCTCCAACTGTGAACTCCAGTGGCCATCTACTGCTGTCTGTCCAGTGCTTCTGCCGTTCTTGTGAAACTCTGAGACGCTCCCTGATCAGTCTGATCTTCTCAGCTGAATCTACCACCGTCTCTGGCCCAAGCAAAGCCCTCTCGCCAACGTAGTCCCAAGATAACGGTGTGCGGCATCTCCGCCCATAAAGTACCTCGAACGGGGTTATCTCAATGCTAGCCTGATAACTTTTGTTATAGGCAAATTCCATTAGATGTAAATGATCCTCCCACGAACTGCCGAAATCAAGTGCGCAAACCCGTTGCATGTCCTCCAGCGTCTGAATGGTCCTCTGGGAGTGCCTGTTCGTCTGTGGATGATAGACGGTGCTGAACTTCAACTGTGATCCCAAGCTCAGCTATGGACTCTGTTTGCCATTGATTGTAAAAGTACAGAATAATTATCGGAGGACTGAACTTAGACTCACAATACAAACTCGCTTGTACAAAGAAAGTCTAGAGACAAAAATCTAGGTACAGCAATCTAAGTACAATTATTTATTTTAGATTCTGGAGGGTGACGATAGAGGCTCGGGAAGGCGACGGCAGCCCTGCCTTACTCCTTGGACGATCGGTATGCAGCCTTGGCTCCTTGTGAAAAGATGGTTGGCGTTGACGAAGAAATGCACTTTTTGCTCCTCTGTTGCTCTCCTGGCTTCTCTCTCTCTGTGTATTTTCTCTCTCTCTTTTTTTTATTCTTTTGTCGCCGGGGTTTTTGCAAAGAAATGATGCTGGCTATTTATAAGAGTGGGGTATGATCATTAGGGTTTGCTAATGATCATTTGTTTGGAATGTCGACGCTCCTTTAATCTATCTGAACCCTTGATCCTGATTACAATGAATCTAGGCCATTAATGCGGATAGCACCGAATCTTGTGAGCAATTAATGTTAACTGCTTTAAATCTTCATGATGGATTATACCAATGTCCGATTGCTCGCCACGTGTCCTATTGGCTTGATAATAAATGATATGCCTTGATCTCAGTAATTATGATGATGATGTCAAATATATTTGTTGAGATTCGGTTAAATCCTTGATTGATCCAATGCCACATGTTTTAATTGTGGGTCCTGCCAGAGCCGCATGGGATAGGCAAGACTTGAACCGCAGGGAGATAATCTTCATGAGCCGCATAGGACAACGCTTTATTGAGCCGCAGGGGATGAACTCTCAATGAGCCGCATATGCATAATCTCTACGAGCCGCATAAGCTAGCGTTGTATTGAGCCGCAGGGACTGGGCTCTCGGGGGGCCGCATATGGCTGATTTCTGCTGGCCATATGGGGTGACTTCTTAGTGAGCCGCATGAAACTGTTCTCCATTTAAGCCGCATGAGACGTGCCACGTGGCAATCTAGGACTTCTGTCGGATCGGGTCAGAGATTTTCTTCTTTTCTCGAAGAGTCTGTCATTATGGCAGAACCATTATGACGCTTTATGTCAGAGCCGCCATGGTCGTTGAGTCGTGTCAGGGCATTAAATAAGGCCACTACTCAAATGGCCAACTGTAGGAAAGGATCTCAAAGGGGGATGTGGCGTCGATCGGGCCGCATATTCCTGCTGAACCGTATACACTCCCGAGCCGCATGAGACTGAGAGTCTTCGTTGAATCGCATAAGGCAGCTCCTGTATGAGCCGCATGGGCTTCTTCCCAGAGCCGCATGGACCATTACTCTGATATTTTCCATGCTTCTACAGGACCCCCTTCAAAGTTTTTAATTTGCAAAATTGAAACACTTTGAATAAGAAGCATGGCCGCGTTCATGCCGCATAAGTGTCTCAGCCGTATAGACTCATCTGGCCGCATAGGCTCTTTGCCACGTGTCCTGACTACGTGTGTAAATCTTCATTAAATGCTCTTGATTCGTTTTGAATTAACGTCGCCTTTTGGGGGAGGATCCCAAGGGTCGGTTTTGCCTTAACCGAAATGTTTTTGCCTTTATCTTTTGAAGCGGCGCGTAATTCGAGGCGTAATTCGAGACATTTGTTTGTTTTATGGGTCTCTTTCGCCTATAAATAAGAGTCTTTTAGTCTCTTGGGGGTTTCTTTACCTTCTCTTTTTGCTCGAATTCCCTGTTGCCGACTTTGCTCTTCGTCTTCTTCCTTCAACGATCAACAATGGCTCCCAAGAAGGCTGCTGCGTCGAAGGCCGCGAAGGGTAAGGCGGTTGCTTCTACGGCGACTGCAGCGATGAAGGTGGTCACTCCTCTGCCGGCTGCTGTGCACTCTGTCCATCCCGATGTTCACCCGCCTATCGCTGGTAAGGGTCGTCTGAAAACCCTAACTGTTGCCATGGCTCTGCTGCATACTTTATGCACAAGCCGCATGTACGAGGCCTATCGATGTGACCACATAAGTACTTCCCTCCATGGGGTCGCATGAGCTTATTATACTCGATCTGAGCTGCATATGTGTTTTCGATTTGGGCCGCATAAGCGTCGCTCACTTTTGAACCGCATAAGCTTGCTTGCTTGCATCCGCATCAGCTCGCGTGAGTCTGGCTTCGTAGGCGTGCTTAACCTGAACCGCATGAGTCTATAAGCTCGTCTGAATTTGAGTTGCATGGACTCGGCTAACTCGAAGCCACATGAGGCTACGATGCACAGAACCGCATGGACGTATCTAATGCTGAGCCGCATGAGGCTGTGACGACCCGAGCAGTATAGACTCAAATGATCTTTCTAATGCTTTTGTTTTTTGACTATCTTCTAACCTCGTTTCTTTCGTCTTTCTTCAGTGAATCTGCCCGTAAATCCTGCTGGAGAGCTTATAGTGGGTTCAAATCAATTCGCCCTGGGCGTGCGTCTTGACGACTTAATTAAGCATGTGTTGAATCAATTCCCTACTGATGAGCCTTCGGAGAGGTTGAAGGCCATTGAGAATCAGACCCTTCATTACCTCCGTTCCATGATGAATACTGGGAAGCTGGATGGAAAATACCTGAAGCCTTTGATCCTTTTTGGTGATGCTTTAATCATCAAGAATCCCCGAATTTTAGAGATTTTCGAGAACTGGGATTTTTCTTTGGATGGGGTGGCAATCCATATTCCTCTCATGGAACGTCATTATCCTCTGTCGTGGTTCAACATGGTGTTGTTGGACAGGAAGATGGTGTGTAATTTGACTCCTACTCAGTCAGGGATGTTGATGGGCAACATCCATTATAATCCGAACATGTGGTCGGCGTACGCAGGTAAGGATTCTGTCCTCCGGTACATGATGGGTTTGGCCCCGGGCTCTTTTATAAATGTATACGGTCCCAACTTCTCATTCGCTCAAGCTGATACCTTCTTGAATCGGCTTGTTCGTAAGAAATCCTATCCCGTTGGCAGGATAGTATTGTCGAACTGGATAAACCCTACTTCTACATAGGTCCAGTTGACCACTTGGGTTCTGCAGACCTATGGAACATTCTTGCGGGATGTGGGGCTTTACCATGCCATTTGGGGCACTTGTCACGGGCTTTCCATTAATAAACCACTGTTCGTAGCGCTCTTGGAGATGTATAGCCGGCGAACGGGGACGTTCTTTGCACCAGTAGGGGAGCTGGGGCTTGCTCTTCACGAGATGTATACTATCTCTAAACTTCTATGGGGGAATGAGCCTTTCGAGGTGTATACCCCGTCGAATGAGGAGTTTGAGGACTTGAACCGACGACTCCCAGGTTTCGTCGTGGTGTATCAGGAATTGCTGTGCTACCATAGTGTATGTCACCAGATGGCTATAAAAACGGTGGATAGCTCCGAAGGGACCGCTCTCCATACCACATCATGGATTAATTATCTTTTCAAAGTTGACCCTTCTGGCGAAGTTACGCCTCGAACCCCTAGAACGCACGAGGAGATAAAGGACTTGATGTCAGGCGTCAAGAAGTCGCGGTCCAAGAGCGACATATTCGGGAGTCAAACTGACTCCCTTAGCTATTTTTACTATAGGACCACACAGATGTCAGAGAGGGCGCTCATGGCCGGCTTCTTAATGATATGGCTGCGGAATTGCGTTGTCTCGGGGGGAGCAGGTTCTATCAAGAGGATCGGTCACCACTTTATTCTTCCTGCCGTTAAACTAGTATTTGAAGTTAGACTGGCCCTTCTTCCAGCTATGGTATGTAGCATACACCATGGCCTTCGAACATTCTCCTCCAAAGTTGTCGTGCGTAAGAAGACATTAGATTTTGAGCGCATAGAACTGCCTTTCCACTATTTGATGGGGTGGTTAGCGATGCACTACAAGTCTTTACTGGGACCTGGGATAGCGGAAGATGCTACAGATGAAGATGCTTTCCTCTTCAAATGCCATCACCGGTCTTGGGAATACAACACTATGCCAGCTTGTCGGAGGGAGCTGGCGAGAGTGGATGGGTGTGACCTTTTTGTGTCTGTTCCTCCTTTTTCTGATGAAGAAGTGAGGAAGGTACACCTTGATGGTACTGGACCTTCTCATTTTCTGTCTCTGGATATGCTTGCTTGGTTGCGCAATATCCGCCCCGCGTATCTGGTTTATCGCAACCGAGATAATGTGTACTTGGAGCCTTACCTACCTAGTAGGTTTTCCCGCCAGTTTGGTTATAGCCAGTTGTTCCTTGATTGTCCCAACCCTTGTTTGGGTTTTGAAGGCAGCGTTCTTGACGGCGTCCGAGCGTAGAATTATTATGACGCTTATCATACTCGGGCCAGCTTCTCGGTTCCCGATGCTAAGGCGCCGAGGGAAATTTTGTACGTGGCTGCTTTGTATCACGTTATGGCGAACAAGCCTCCTGTTAACTTCGATCCGAGTACCAGTTTCATCGTGGGTACCAGTTTAGAGGAGAAACCCAAAGGGGCTAAGGCTAGAAAGCAACTGGCGCTCCAGATTCCCCTCCCTGAATCAGAACCTTCCGAGTCGGCTGAGGAGGAGGATGATAATGATAGCGAAGGCTCCCTCTCTGGTGGGGGTGAAGAAGTAGCGGATCAACCGCTTCCCACACCCGACGAACCGGCGGAAGATCCGTTGCTTACTACACAAGAAGGAGTAGTGAGAGAAGAACAACCTTCAGCCGTGTCTGGTCCCTCGCATAAACGGGTCAGATACGAGTCTTCTGACAGTAGAGCGACCTTTTCTGTGAAGAGAGCTGCTGTTAGGTCTCGTGGATTACTTATTACC
Organism: Iris pallida; assembly: GCA_029216955.1. Classification (NCBI taxonomy): domain Eukaryota; kingdom Viridiplantae; phylum Streptophyta; class Magnoliopsida; order Asparagales; family Iridaceae; genus Iris; species Iris pallida. The sequence goes on from JANAVB010025794.1 coordinate 11,285,605, forward strand.
GAGAAGGGTGAAGGTACAGACGCTACTTCGGGGGTAAGACCAAGTCGTAGCCATCTCTTTTTTGTAGTTTTCTTTTCTCTCGGAGATATGACTTAATCACTTTTCTTTGTAGGTGCCCGATGAACCGTCCTCTCCTGAATCGTCTACCACCCCTAAAGTTGCTCCGGCCCTTGCTGCTTTGATTAGCGACATGTGTGCTGCGGTCCTTTCTGCGGGTGCTCTATCAGCGGTGGCTGGAAGCTCCCAGGTTGCTGAAACCTCGGCCCGGGGTGACGAAGGTTTCCTTGGACCCGTCCCTGAAACTGCTGATCTTCAACAATGCGACGCCGATCTCGGTGCGCCCCCTCCCGAGGATGCAAGGGCGAAGGAGTCTATTATACCTGACTCGGAGACTGTTAGTGAAGGGGCTGCGGTGGCTGCAGGCGAACTTCGACCTTCACACTCCTCCACTGGTAAGATGAGCCAGATATTGACTAGTGAGGGGGCTTATTTGCTCTATCAACATATCCTCCGGGTCAAATCGATTCATAGTTGCCTTGGCCCTGCAGGTCCTGACCCTTTACTTCCCACCACGGATGTTCTTGGGGAAGGCTCGGCCTGCCGTGATATGGGAGAAAGGAGCGTTCCCTCTTCTTTGCCGTCCCATGTCGAGGAGCCTCCTGCCAGCTCCAGGCCGACGGGAATGGGGTTGGCGATGGTCTCCGCCTTATCCTTCGCAGATTATACGGCTCCGGAGGCTGACCTCTCGGCCCTACCGAGCATTCAAATTTTGTAGGCTGTCGAAGAGGAGTTGGCCGCTGTTCAAGCGTCCTTCCATGCGGAGCTGGTTTCTCTTGTCGCAGGAGCGGCGGATTCTGTTGCGTCTTCTTTGGTGCTGCCCGCCACACTCCCGTTGACACCTGCCTCTACGGAGACTCTGGACGAGGTGATACAGGACGTGGTCGACAGCTTCTATCGTCATTTAAAAAGGGGCGTAGACGCTGCCATAGAACGGGGGACCCCATTTTCTCTATCTCTCCAGTACGCTCGGGGTCAGATTGCAACCTTGAAGTCCCTTCCGGGCGGGGTGGGATTGGCTGCACAGCTGGAACCTAAGTTGACAGAAGCTGATCAGCTAGTGACCCAACTACTGGCGATACGACAGGCGGGCTTGCCTGCTGCGATCAAGCGGGAGCGGGGCTTCCTCCTTGCTGCTCGGGATAGGATTAAGCTAGCCCGAGATACGGCTGGACCAGTTGTACGGGGAGACCTTGCTAAGTTCTCTGCTTTGTATGACCAGCTGGGTCGTAGGAGTCAGGCTTTCCATGCTCGGGAAGAGTCTGCTTCTCCTGGAATCGCCGACACGAAGGAGCGTATTCTTGGACTTCAGAGGGAATTGGCCTTCTTAGAGTCAGAGCTGGAGACTGCTCAGGCGGAGCAGGCGTCAATCGTTCGGAAGGCCGAAAAGGTTTCCCGATCTTCTGATAACCTGGAGCGAGCCTTTAAGAAATTTGAGGATAACTGGCAGGCTCACGCTCACCTGAAGGACGAGGCGGTGCTGACCCACGAGGCGGAGCGTCGAGCCTCCCAGAGGTTCGGGCGGTCGGTTGTTTTGCTGACGGACTGTCTCAGGGCGTTATGTGCCCCAGAGAAGTGATCAGCTGTCTGTTTTCTTTGCTTTCTCTTTTTTTTTCTTTCTTCTTTTTTTTTGTAAGGGACGTGATCCCAAATGAAGTAGTACATTGAATTTTGAATAAATGAGCATGTTTCAACTCATCATCTCTTTCTTGTACTTATGGCGTCTGTGAAATTGTACTTGCTGGGGGATTATTTGTGGACCTGTTATCCTAGGCGTACCTTGGTTTTAGGTACGGATAACAAGTTTGGACAGGATGTCCGGAACATCCGTGGCAAAGTAGTCATGGGCGTTCTCGGTGTTGGGATAAAAGAATGCCGTAGAGCAGCTGGGCTCCCGGGGCATGGTGGGGTGGTGGATTTATGCTAAGAAGCTTAGCAAAGGAATATTTGTGGACCTATTATCCTTGGCGTACCCTGGTTCGGGATACGGATAATAGGGTGAAAGGAAAACCAACATATTTGCTCAGAGGTTATGAGGACATGGCAAACATGAGAGTTTTACCGTGGAATCTTCCTTCTCAGAGGTAATGAAGACATGGCAGGGGAGACTTCACGGAAGCTATTCGTAGTCAACAGCGGACATTTGTGGACCCATTATCCTTGTCGTACTCCGGTTGTGGGTACAGATAATAGGTCGAAAGGAGACCGACATACTTGCTCAGAGGTAATGTGGACATGGCAAGCATGAAGGTTTCTTCGACGGAGCCTTCCCACTCAGAGGTAATGATGACATGGCAGGAGTGGGCTCAATAAAGAGGGGGTACATAGAACGACTCAGAGGTAGGAGAACGTGGAAGTTCTATGTGAGGGGGCGGTTTGTTTTTGGTGGAAGTGAAAACGACTCAGAGGTAATGAGGACATGGCCGTTTTTCGGAATTTTTGTGGATCGATTACCCTTTTTTGTGCACTGAGCGCGGGTAGTGGATCATGAGGGAGGATCTCTTTTCAGAGGTATAATCGTACGTGACTTACTATCTGAAAGAGTGACTGGAATGTGAGTTCAGAGGCACCAGCGGGTACATAACTCGGTAAATTAACATATTGAGAAAGTGGGAGTCCAGCGGCACCAGCGGGTACATGACTCGATAATCTGAAGGGGATGTGGGGGTGAGTTCAGGGGCACCAGCAAGTACATGACTCGATAATCTGAAATATTGTGGGTGTGAGTTCAGTGGTACCAGCCGGCACATGACTCGATAATCTGAAATATTGAGGGTGTGAGTTCAGTGGTACCAGCGGGTACATGACTCAAAGACCTTGTAGCGAATATCATTTAGACATAATATTTCTTTAGGAATTTGCCGTTGACGGGCAGCATGAGCAAGTCTCCGTTTTGCTTTGCAAGGCGGTAAGCACCGTTGGAGAATACCGTCTCAATGATAAATGGGCCCTCCCACTTTGGCTGGAATTTGCCGGCGGTCTTGTGAGTCATGACCATTGGCCTCCGGACTGCCAAGACGAGATCGCCTACCTGGAATGTTCTGATTTTGACCTTCTTGTTGAAGGCTCCTGAGATGCGTGCTTGGTATAGCTCGATCCTTTACTGAGCTAGGAGGCGCTTTTCATCTAAGGCCTCTAACTCTTACAGCCGACGTTGGTAGTTGTCGTCTGTCGTTAATTGATGTGTGAGGGTGACACGTAGTGAGGGGATCTGGGTCTCCAAGGGGAGGACTGCCTCACTCCCGTATACCAGAGAAAATGGTGTATTTCCGGTGGCTGTTCGGACCGTGGTACGATAAGCCCATAAGCACTCGCCGAGCTTCTCGTTCCAGTCACATTTGTTGGAGGAGACAAACTTCTTGAGAAGTTTGATGATTGTTTTGTTGAACGCCTCTGCTAACCTATTTGCTGCCGGGTTGTACGGCGTCGAGGCGATATTCTGAATACGGTGTTTATCGCAAAACCGATAGAATGTGTGGCTTGCAAACTGCGGCCCATTATCATGGATGATCCTTCGGGGCAGTCCAAAGCGGTAGATGACGTGATGCTTAAGGAAGCTGATCTCGTTTGAAGTCTTGACTTCTGCAAGTGGGACAGCTTCCGCCCATTTGGAGAAGTAATCCGTGATCGCAAGTATGAAGCGATGTCCTCGGGAGGAAGGTGGGGTGATTGGACCAATGATGTCCATTCCCCATGCTTCGAACGGCCAGGACGCCACCGTCGGATGTAAAAATTCGGATGGTTGGTGGATGAAGTCCGCGTGGACTTGGCAAGCTTTGCACTTTCTAGCATAATCTATCGCATCTACCACCATTGTGGGCCAATAGTAGCCCATTCGGCGAAGGTGATCTTGCAGTTTCGGGCCGGGCTGGTGGGCCCCGCAGACACCGCCATGGGCTTCTCGTACTGCTTCTTTGGCTTCTGCGTTTGACAGACACCGAAGCAGTAATCCGTCGTAAGAGCGGTGATACAGCATTTTCGTCTCTGTATCGTAGAAGAATCTGAGAGAACGCCTTCTGATGGAAGTGGCTTCCTTTGGGTTCTCAGGCAGGATGTTGTAGAAGACGAAGTCGATGAATGGTTGTCTCCAATTTGGGACGTCATCGATCGTCTGTGCGGAATAACTTGCGACGAATTGCACATTATTTTTGGGACAGACCAGTTCATGGCCTATCACTTCCACTGATTGTCGATCATAATTCGGAACTGCTAGGAAAGCGGCAAGACCAGCTAGGGCATCGGCTTCAATATTTCGGAGTCTAGGAACATGCTCGATGAAGAACCCCTCAAATGCCGAGATGATATTGATCGCTATTTGATGATAAGGGATCATGTCTTCATGGCGGACCTCGTACGAACCCCGGATCTGATTGACGATTAGTTGGGAATCGCCGTATGCTTCAAGGTATTCTACCCCAAGCTCTCTTGCAAGTTGGAGGCCAATGACCAGAGCGTTGTACTCGGACACATTGTTAGAGCAGGGTTCAGTGAGGGAATAAGCGCAGTTAATCACCAATCCGGAAGGAGAGATTAGCACTACCCCAACTCCGACGACTATATTGCCTTTAGGTCCGGTCCTCGAAGCGCCGTCGAAGAACATTCACCATATATTTTCGCAAGAAGTTGTATGCGAGTCGGCGACCTCATCTGGGATCTCTTCGTATATCCTGGAGGACTCCGAGCCTGGGTGGGCTGCTAAGAAGTCTGCCAGGGCTTGACCTTTGACTGCCTTTTGGGGGACGAAGATCATATGATAAGGGGACAGCAATATTGCCCACGTAGCGAGTCGAGAGCTGAGTACCCCTGGTTTAGTCATGAGGACCCTTAGAGGGTTGACTCGTGAGATCACATGTATCATTTGTCCGGTGACATAGTGTCGCGTTTTCTGAATGGCGAACACCAGGGCGAGGCATTCCTTCTCCACAGCGGTATATCGATGCTCTGGCCCAATCATCATTCGGCTGAGGTAATATATGGCCTGTTCATGGCCTGTATCGTTGTTCTGTGCCAGCAGAGCACCGAGGGAGTGTTCCATTGCTCGTACATAGAGCAGGAATGGTTTTCCAGGGACTGGGGCTACCAAGATCGGAGGATTTGACAGATATTCTTTGATGCTATCGAAAGCACGCTGGCATTCCTCGTCCCATACGAATGAGACTCCTTTCTTCATGAGGTGCGTGAATGGTCGGCATCGCCCGGAGAGGTTGGAAATGAACCTTCTGATGTAAGCTAACCTCCCATGAAGGCCTCTGAGTTTGCGGAGATTTCTCGGGGGACCCATCTCTATGATTGCTTTTGTCTTTTCAGGGTCTACCTGGATACCCTTTGCAGTGATGATGAAGCCTAAGAACTTTCTGCTGGATACGCCCAGGAAGGACTTCGTAGGGTTCATTTTCAAATTGTGCGTTCGTATTAGGTCGAATACCGTCCTTAGATCCTGCAGATGGTCTCCTTTGCTACGGCTCTTGACGGCTATATCATCAACATAGCACTCCACTGTCTTGCGTAAGTGGTCTCTGAAGATGATGCTCATAGCTCTTTGATATGTGGCGCCAGCATTCTTTAAACCGAAAGGCATGACTGTGTAGCAGTACATGCCAATCGGTGTTCGAAATGATGTATGCTTTTCGTCGTTAGGAGATATTTTGATTTGGTTGTACCCCGAGAAGCCATCCATGAATGACATGCGTTCGAAGCCGCAGGTGTTGTCGATCATGATGTCTGTGATAGGAAGGAGAAATTCATCTTTGGGGCATGCCTCGTTCAGGTTGCGAAAGTCGATGCAGATTCGAATCTTCCCATTCTTCTTGAGGACGGGTACTATATTGGCGACCCATTCAGGATGTTGCTCCTCACGAATGAAACTGCTGGCTATCAATTTGTTGACTTCAGCTTCGATTGCGTCCATGATGCCTGGACGGAAGCGTCGCTGCTGTTGCTTGATCGGCTTCACGTCTGGTCGAATGTTAAGTTTGTGAACAGCGATGTCAGAATTTAACCCTGGCATGTCTTCATAGCTCCAGGCGAATACATCAATGTACTCTCTGACAAGTTCTAACAGCGACTCCCGTTCTTCGTCGGTGAGGCTTTTACTGATGAAGATCGATTTTGGAGAAGATTCGCTGCCGAGATCCACTTGTATGACCTCATCTTCAGTAGGGGGTTCTCTCAGTTCGAACCGCTTTTTCCATTGTGCGTCTAATTGCTGGGCCCATGGCTCTATCTCGAGAATTTCGGAGATGTCTTCGTCTTCTTCGTAAGCGTCGACGAACGCCATATTGACTGACATGACTTGTCTGAATACATCCCCGATGCTGGTATCTGAGTCAAAAGTTGGTGATCTGGTTGAATGTGACTGCCAGTCGCATTCTTTATCTGAACTTTTCGGGGTCGTAGTAGGCGTTACATACCCTAACCCGCATCGAGTTTTGTTATAGTAGTTCCGTGGTTTACCCGCCGGGACTGGCGGCTTCAAAGGTAATTGTCGTCCAGTGCCGTAGTTCAACCCTGGCATCGTCTCCAGATTATACCCCTGTTTCTGCATGAGATATTTGGATTGAGGGCTATAGAGATACAGAGGCAGTCTTCCGGTATCTGATCTGAGGTCGACTTCTTCTATGGCGAGGGGATGCGGGTTGTTCGTCCGGCCGAAGATGATCGGGTGATCTCCTCCCTCGAATATTCGGTAAGCGTCTTCTACGGGAGTGATTTGGATCGCGGTGTACACATTTGTCACCTGTGTGTGTAGGTGAGCGCCTATGCCGTATTCCATAGCATATATTATACATAGCTTATTGAGCTCGGTGTAGTTCAAAGATAACCCTTTATTGATGAAGTAAGGTATCTTTTATAGGGGGATTACATCATCAGCGGAGGGGACATCAGTGTGGGCATCCACGTACTTGGTTAGCTCCGGTTCCTCTTCGGCTACCCCCTGTGTGAACGAAGATTGAGAGGATGACCTAGGAAGCTTGATTGTCAGTGGTCCAGTTGATGGAGCAGAGCGTAGAGTTGTTGGCAGACTGGCGACCCCCAGTTTGGCATTTGATGTGGAGCGACGAGTGGCTGGTTCGCTGGAAGTGTCAGACCTTGCATCGAGGTGACAACCTTTCTTGGGAAAGCGTATTGTCAGCGGCCTGTCCGAGGGGTTGAGCTTCCCTGCTTGTGGTTGACTGACTCTCGGCAGTCGGATTATCAGTAGCCCCGTTGTGGGTCTCGGCACTTGGCCAGACCTTGGCAGCCGGATTATCATCTGCTCCTCTTGTGCCGAGAGGCTGATCGCGTCCTTCCGCAGAGTGGCGGTGTGGGGTGCGGACTTGCCCGATTTACGAGCTTGGAGGTGGATCGTCAGGGATCCTTCTGATCCCGTGGCTGTCTCGGTATGAGTTTGTGCGTCTCCTTCATCAAGGTGCCTCTTCGACTTTTTGTATAAACAGGAGTCCGAGTAGTAAGATTCGACCCCTTTGAAGGGATCGATATCAGCAAACTCTGTCTTCACGAAGCCGTGTTTGTCGATATATTTGAAGCACTGGTATAGCGTGGAAGGCACGATCATATAATCGTGTATCCATGGGCACCCCAGGAGGATGTTGTAAGAAGTGTCTGCATCTATGACGTAGCAGGTTACTTCGGATTGGAGGTCGCCAATTTGACACTTCAGACGAATCTTCCCAATAGGGTAGCTCCTGCCCGAATTGAAACCGCTGATGGCGGTGCTTGTAGGTGTTAGGCGATGCATTGGGATGCGAAGATGATGTAGCAGGCCCTTCGGGATGATGCTTATGGAAAAGCCAGGATCAATGTGCATCCAATCCACCTTTACGTCGCCGATGTATCCCGTGTAGTATAGCGGGCGATCATGTAGGTTGGTTTTGATGAGCATATCCTGCGGAGTGAAGACGATGTTGGGCATTGCTCCCGTGCAGGCACTATCTTGGAGATCCACGGATGAGTCCTCCCCGGTGAGGTTAGATTGAGCGAGATAGGCATCGGCATTTTGGAGTGCTTCGCTCAATGCAATACGAACGTCCTTGGAGAGCCTTAGGAGTTCGTATAATGACAATTTGGCCGGAGTGTTAGCCAATTGTGCTAAGATGTCAAAGTTGTAGGGCCTCTCTAGCCCTTGGGCTGCATCCTTTCGGAGAGATTTGTCGAAGCGAGTCTCCTTCGGCCTAGGCTTGTCGGTCGTTGAAGGCTGAGCCGGTCCCGGAGCATCAGTTGTAGTGGGTTGATGATTTTCAGCTGGACTGTCAACCACAGGTTGGGATTGTGCTCCGGATCGCGTGACGACGGCTGTCGCTTCCTCGTTGTCTGCTGAAATTGTGTGGCAGGTCCTGATTTTTCTACTCTTTTTGTTGGTGGAAGATGGTGTGGGCCGAGTTACTTCTGACACCAAGTCTGGATGGACCCACATGACCTTCCCTCGTGAGGTGGTGAGAGGTACTAGACCAGCAGCTTGTTCTCGGGGCGGAGGAAGATTGGTAATCTCCATTGTCGTGAGAGGGACGGGGATTACCCCGTCTTGAGTCTCCGTCGGAGGGAAGTTGCCGAATTGTACGGACACTATATTGGCTGCTACGGTTACCTCTTCGAAGTCGATGGCCAGAGCGTTCGAATCGATGAGGCTTTGGATGTATCATTTTAGTTGGTAGCAGTCATGTGTAGCGTGGTGTACATAACGGTGGTAATGGCAGAACTTCAGGTTCTCCAAATCAGCCGGCCGAGGCTCCCGTCTTGGTGGAGGAAGCTGAATTCTACCTCCTTGTATGAGCATGTCTAAGATAGGCTTGACGTGGCCGTCTTCGAAAGAGTAAGTGATCTGAGGCCATTGCTTGTCTGCTGGCTGTGGCTCGGGCTTCTGGGCCGTGTCGGCCACCATAGCCTGTTTTCCCTTGCTGTCCCGATTGTTGGAGGGGTTACCTCCATTATCGTTATTGAGACGCTTACCCTTGTTTTCTCCTTCTGAGATGTGCAACCCCAGTTGGCGGGCCTTCTTCAGTCGTTCTTCAGTGCTTGTGGTGCTGATGATGAATGCCTTCCAATCTTTGAATTGACTCTCGCCCATCCAGAGACTGATCGTTGGAAGCAGTCTCTTTTGGCAAATTTCAATCAAAGAAGAATCTGGATTTCCGGAAGGCAGCTTCATGGAGGTCTGGCAGAACCGCTCGATGTAGTTCCTTGTTAGCTCCTTCTCCCCTTGGACGACGTCCATGAGAGTGGACATAGTGATGTCTTGTCCTACTTCATAGAATCGTTCCAAGAACATGCGCTTGAAGCTGGCGAAGGAATGGATGCAATTGTCCGGTAGATTGCGGTACCAATCGAAGGCGACTCCTTCCAATGCCCTAATGAATAACCGTGTGAGGATCGCATCCTCATGGGGCAGATGGTCGGTGGTGACCTCGAAGTAAGTGATGTACCGACTTACTGAGGTTTTGCCATCATACGGGTTGATGTTGAACGGCTTATATCTTGGTGGGAATGGAACATCCCTCCACTCAGCGGGGTATGGTTGCCGTATTCTGAGATCTTGAGCGTTTTTTTCGGGCATGAAACATGGCACGGAGCTCCTGGACCTCTTTTCTTACTTCTCGGGTCTCATCTGTCGTGGCAGGGGCTGTTATTTCGGGAGGATTATTGCCCGGGTTTGGTGCCGCTGAGTTCGAATCTATATTAACCGGGGGGCCCGTGCTTGTTTGACCAGGCGCTCCTCCTTGTAGAGTGGGCAGGGCTACTTTGATCTCGTCTACAGACTTGACCAAGGCAAGTAATATGGCTTCGAGACTGTCAATGCGCTGGCGATCACTGGAACCACTTTGATTGCTGTCCGTCATGAACACCGTCCTTACGTGAGGAGTGATGGAAGGAACGGTGGAGGATATGCCCTCCGAGTCGTACCCATGCACCGAGAAGTCATCGGGATAGGTGGGAATGTTCTCTTCGGGTTCGGACTCAGAGGGAATGGTATCCCCAGTTTCAGAGCTTGCTTCGTTTAGAGAGTTACGGATGTCCTCGGGGACATCAGCGTCTGTTGCTCCTGATGGAAGAGTTGTTTGTGCGGGCTCGATTCCTTGAAACATCGAATTGTTGCGGATGTTCGGAGGAGTGCTACCTCCAGCTTCTTCAAACCCCAGCGATGTGGATGATGAATTTCCCATCGCGATAAATTTTGTCTTTGAACGGGTGTGTTGGAATACACCAGTAGAGGACAACCATTTAGACGACAGTTTCTTAGTTGTAGTGGTTGATATCTTCGGACTGGAGATGTTCGTCTTCTTCCTTCTCTCTTCGGCGGGGACTTTTTGAGCGAAATTGCAGGAGACAACAGGAGGTGCCTCATCTTCTGAGTTCGGGTGCTGTAGCCTTTGGAAGACGGATGGCCGATCTTCCGTCATTGTCGCGTTGTTCCAGCAGCAATTGACGATGATTTGGGTACAGCGGTGTCCAAGCGAGGACTCTTTGCACACCGATACTCCTTCTCTTTCCTTGCATTTGTGGAGGATCGTCTCCCGCAGGTCAGAGGAACCACTCTGTCTGTTTGCCGCCGGGGGCTGGACTTGAGCAATTGTATACAACTTTCCATCCGAGGCCCGTGTGATAGTCAACAGGATGCCCCGATAGTCAGAGGTTGGGACAGCTGACTGGGCTTGATGAGCCCGCGCTGCCCTAGACTTCCTCCTTTTAGCACTTGTGGGTGCGTAATAGGAGGAGTCCAAGTTGAATGCCACAGAGTCTGGCTTATCATCCAGAGAATCATCAGGGTCGGGACCGTATGAGAGACGGTCGAAGACCGATCGAGAGAAGCGTGGAACGGACGCTATGCTGCTAGAGTTGGGTACCGTGCAGGCTGTCTGCATGTGGTCGTCTTCTGCTGTTGGATGAGTTGTCTTTGGGCGGCTAGGAGTCACGACCGTGCAGGCTGGCCGCATGCGGTTGGCCATTGTGGCCGCATGGGTTTTCTGCAAGCGATTGACTCCTGTAGCCTCATGTGTTTCATCCATGTGATTGGCGACTGTAGCTGCATAAACTATGCGACTGACAGATGTGACCGCATGATTCTTTTTCATGCGACTAGCGGCTGCGGCCGCATGAGCTTTGTCCATGCGGCTAGTAGATGTGGTCGCATGAGCCTTTTTCACTCGGCTAGCACCCCTATGCGGCTCAGTTCGTGTAGAGTTCCTCTTTGCCCCTACAAGTCCAGCATCATAGTATTTTCTTCTGCCGAACTTGGGGACAGCAGAGTTGTCTAGGGTCTGAAGTGGGGTCGCAGAAGAGTCCTTCTCACCGTTTTGAGCAACAGAGGGTATCCCGTCGGGGGCTTGGGGAGGAGCAAAGGATTTTGGCCTCCACTCTTTGCGAGCCTTTGTCGTGCGGGTGCGCTTCTGGACCGGGCCAGCGCTTCCTTCGGAGAGCATCTCTTCAAACGCTTGTTGGTCGAAGCGGACGACCATCTTTTGTTGCGTGGAGCCAAGTTTGGCTGCATCCGATTGTGTCACCAACTCCTCAGCCGTAGAGAAGTTTGTCCCCAGCAGAGTCGCCATCGTGTTTGCCATTGATTGTAAAAGTACAGAACAATTATCGGAGGACAGAACTTAGACTCACAATACAAACTCGCTTGTACAAAGAAAGCCTAGGGACGAAAACCTAGGTACAGCAATCTAAGTACAATTGTTTATTTTAGATTCTGGGGGGTGACGATAGAGGCTCGGGAAGGCGACGGCAGCCCTGTCTTACTCCTTGGACGATCGGCATGCAGCCTTGGCTCCTTGTGAAAAGATGGTTGACGTTGACGAAGAAATGCTCTTTTTGCTCCTCTGTTGCTCTCCTAGCTTCTCTCTCTCTGTGTATTTTCTCTCTCTCCTTTTTTTTATTCTTTTATCACCGGGGGTTTTTGCAAAGAAATGATGCTGGCTATTTATAAGAGTGGGGTATGATCATTAGGGTTTGCTAATGATCATTTGTTTGGAATGTCGGCGCTACTTCAATCTATTTGAACCCTTGATCCTGATTACAATGAATCTAGGCCATTAATGCGGATAGCACCGAATCTTGTGAGCAATTAATATTAACTGCTTTAAATCTTCATGATGGATTATACCAATGTCCGATTGCTCGCCACGTGTCCCATTGGCTTGATAATAAATGATATGCCTTGATCTCAGTAATTATGATGATGATGTCAAATATATTTGTTGAGATTCGGTTAAATCCTTGATTGATCCGATGCCACATGTTTTAATTGTGGATCCTGCCAGAGCCGCATGGGATAGGCAAGACTTGAACCGCAGGGAGATAATCTTCATGAGCCGCATAGGACAACGCTTTATTGAGCCGCAGGGGATGAACTCTCAATGAGCCGCATATGCATAATCTCTACGAGCCGCATAAGCTAGCGTTGTATTGAGCCGCAGGGTCTGGGCTCTCGGTGGGCCGCATATGGCTGATTTCTGCTGGCCATATGGGGTGACTTCTTAGTGAGCCGCATGAAACTGTTCTCCATTTAAGCCGCATGAGACGTACCACGTGGCAATCTAGGACTTCTGTCGGATCGGGTCAGAGATTTTCTTCTTTTCCCGAAGAGTCTGTCATTATGGCAGAACTATTATGACGCTTTATGTCAGAGCCGTCATGGTCGTCGAGTCGTGTCAGGGCATTAAATGAGGCCACTACTCAAATGGCCAGCTGTAGAGAAGGATCCCAAGGGGGGATGTGGCATCGATCGGGCCGCATATTCCTGCTGAACCGCATACACTCTCGAGCCGCATGAGACTGAGAGTCTTCTTTGAATCGCATAAGGCAGCTCCTGTATGAGCCGTATGGCCTTCTTCCCAGAGCCGCATGGACCATTACTCTGATATTTTCCATGCTTCTACAGACTCCTCCAGAAGTGTAATGTAAAGCGGCAGTCTCTGTCTGAAATGATGCTCACCGGTACCCTATAAATCCGCATAATCTGCCGCATGTAGAGATCTGCAAGCTTCTCGATCGATAGCCTAACCTTGAACGAAATAAAATGAGCAGACTTCGTCAGTTTGTCCACGATAACCCAAATAGCATCCTTGCCACTGGGCATATGCGGTAAACCAAAGACAAAGTCCATGGTGATATGCTCCTACTTCCATTCCGAAATAGGTAAAGGCAGGAGTAGACCTGCTGGTCTCTGGCGCTCAATCTTGACTTGCTGGCACATAAGGCATCTGGAAACAAATCTGGCAACCTCTCTCTTCATCCCATACACCAAACATACTCTCGTAAATCTTTGCACTTTTTGGTACATCCAGGATGTATAGAATACTACGACTGGTGGGCCTCCTGCATCACCTCCTCCCGCAAATCCTTGGATAAACACAACTGAGTTCCCTGCCTCAGGGATCTGTCCTCTGCAATGGTGAAGTTGTCGAGCAATCCTGCCTCTGCTTGGCCTCTGAGACACCGGAGTCCCTCATCAAGTAACTGGGCCTCCTTGATCTTCTCTATCAGTCCTGACTGTATCTGCATGTGCATCAGCTGCCCTCCAACTCTTGGAAGAACAATCTCAATCCCAAAGCTCTTAAGATCCTATAGTAGATGTCGATACATAGTAAGATACATAGCAAAAGGATATCGACTGAGAGCATCTGCTACCACATTCGCCTTCCCAAGGTGGTACTGCAGATTGATGTCAAAATCCTTCATGAGTTCCAGCCATCGGCGCTGCCTCATATTCAGCTCCTTCTGAGTGAAAACATACTTCCGGCTTTTGTGGTCCGTGAAGATGTCCACTCGCTCTCCAAACAAGTAGTGCTTCTACAGTTTCAAGGCAAAAATGACCGTTGTAAGCTCGAAGTCATGTATAGGGTAATTCTTCTCATGAGGCCTCAACTGTCTAGAAGCATAAGCTATGACCTTCTTGTTTTGCTCAAGCACACATCCCAAGCCTTTCCCTAAAGCATCTCTATAGATGACGAATCCTCCCGATCCAGATGGTAAGGCTAGAACTGGTGCTGTCGTGAGCCTTTTCTTTAATTCTTCAAATGCTGACTGGCAGGCGTCGCTCCAGATGAACACCTCGTCCTTCCACTTAAGCTTCGTCATAGGCTCTGCTATCCTGGCCAAATCCTTTACGAACTTCATGTAGTAACCTGCTAGCCCCAGGAAACTACGAATCTCAGCTACTGACTTGGGAGGTACCCATGCTTTCACTGCTTCAATCTTCTTGGGATCTATCGAAATCTCCTCTCCCGTCACCACATACCCCAAAAACTCCACCCGGTCCAAGAAAAACTCATATTTTGAGAGTTTCCCATACAGCTTCCCCTTCCACAAAATCTCCAGCATGATCCGTAGATGCTCCACATGCTCCTCCTCGGTCTTCAAATATATCATAATGTCGTCAATGAAGACTACGACAAACTTGTCAAGATACTTGTGAAAAACTTTATTCATCAAGTTCATAAACACTGCTAGAGCATTGGTGAGTCCGAACGACATCACCAAGAATTCATACTGGCGTATCAGGTGTTGAAAGCTGTCTTCGGAATATTCTGCTCCCGAACCTTCATCTGATGATATCCAGACCGAAGATCAATCTTGGAAAAGACCTTTGCCCTACTCAGCTGATCAAATAACTCATCAATCCGCGGCAACGGGTATCTATTCTTGATGGTGATGTTGTTGAGTGCACGGTAATCGATACACATCCTTACCGTCCCATCCTTCTTGGGCACAAAGAGTGCCGATGCTCCCCAGGGTGAAGCACTGGACCGAATAAAACCCTTGTCTTCCAACTCATCAATCTGGGCCTTCAACTCTGTAGCTTCCTTCGGGTTGATCTTGTAGCAATGTTGGAACTTCGGCGCTGATCCGGGCACTAGGTCGATGCTGAACTCCATATCTCGATCTGGCGGCAATCCTGGCAACTCCTCGGGAAAGACGTCGAGAAACTCCACAATCAGCGGATACGGCAACCCCTAGGCTTCTGCAATGGCTCTGAAGTAGACTCCCTCTGGCCTCACTACGATCCGTCTTCTAACCTCGAACGATGGAACTCCAGACGGGCTGAATGTAACCCTCCCTTCATGGCAGTCTATTACGGTAAACTGCTCGCTCATCCAGTCGATGCTGAGGACTACGTCGAATCCAGGCAATGGCATCACTAGAAGTCGAGCCCTAAGCTCTAGCCCAGCTATAGTGATAGGGCAATCCACCATCTCACTAACTGGCACTACCCCTCCTCCTGTCATAATCCGATAGTTCCTCCTAGTGGGCTTGGGTGTGAAGCCGTATCTATACAAAAACTCATATGATACAAAGCTATGTGTGGCTCCAGAATCAAATAAGGCAATGGCAGGAAATGAATAAATGACAACAGAACCTGTGATAACATCTGGAGCTGCCTCCTCTTTCTCAATTGCGACCATGATGTAAGCATGTCCCCACTGTGATCCTCCCTCTACTGCTGCTGGTGCTGTGCAAACCTTTGCTGCTGAGGTGGTAGAGCTCCTCCTCTCTGGGGTGTAGCAGGCAATGCTCTAGGTGGTGCAGGCGGTGGTACTCCAGCTCCTCGGGGTCCTCCTGCTAGTCTGGCTGTGGCCTGCTGACAGCCTCTCATCTGGTGTGCATCTAACCCGCAGAATAGGCAAAGCCCCAGCCTCTTACGACAGACCACCACGTGGTGTCCTGGCCGATGACAAAATATGTAAGTGACCCCCTGCTGCCTCTGATGCTGAACTGCTGGAACTCTGGCAGGACGGTGCTGAACTGCTACATGTAGATGTGGCCTCGCCTGAGTTTGAATTTGTACCCTCTTTGCTGGTGCCTGGTAACTGCTGTTGCCGATGTCCCTATCCCTCTTAGGCATCGGGTCCATCTCATTCTCAACTGCCTGGGCGATCTTGAGGATGCTCGAGTAAGTGGTCGCCTGGCTAATAGCTACTTTGTGCCGCAGCTCCCTGGTCAGGCCCTTCTTGAATCTTCAGGCCCTCTCCTCCGGCGTGCCGACTAGGTTCTCTGTGAACCTGCTGAGTCGGGTAAAATCTGAAGTATACTCTGTCACTGACATCGTCCCCTGCTGCAAGGCCTCGAACTGCATCTGAAGCTCGTCTCTCTCGATGTCTGGGAAAAACTTCTCCTTGAACAGAGTTTTGAAATCTGCCCAAAGAACCTACTGAGCTGCTAGCTGGGGCTCCTCGCGGTACCAGGCTCTAGCAAGGTCGAACAGCCCCATGCTCGCCACCTCTACCTTCAAGTCATCCGGGATCTGTGCCATCTTCAAAGTCCTCTCTGCATTCTCCAGCCACTCCTCTGCATAGACGATACCCTCGTTGCCCTAAAAGTCCATCGGACAGAGGTTCTGGTAGTCCTTGGCCGTCCCTGGTCTCGACGCTATTGGTGCTGCACGTACTGCTGGAGCTGGCGTTGCCGGCTCTCTGGTCCTGAGTGCGTCAACGATGGTCGCTCTGAACTGTACGGCCTGCTGACTCTGAGCCTCTCTGAACTGCGTAGCCTGGTAATTTTGGGCCTCCATGAACTGCTGGAACATGGCCATCACCTAGGCGCCGTCAAACATCATCGTCGAAGGCAGCGGTGGAAAGATAGGAGGCGGTGATCTGATCTTTCTGAACATTTGGCTCAGGCTGTCCCGTACTGCCTACAACTCCTGGCTGATCCGCGGTCTTCTTCGTAGTGACCATCCTGTAATAGAAAGAAAACTTCGTTGATTGACAAACCCTAAAACCTAATAAACAATGTTTTTATAATATTAATGCACCTGATAAACCTAATATACCCTTATTTATCGATTTTCCTATGCTGTGATCATATTTCCCTAGTGTAATCAAGTCCCCCAATAGTACGCTAAGACCTATGTACCATTAGGATGGACCTGTATGGGCCACCACTAAAAACATGTCATGACCCGCTTCCGAATAATCGGACACGAGTCGGACACGCCCAGCCTTCGTCGTTAGACACAACAAAGTAAGTTGTACCAATCTAGGGAAAACCAACCAGATATACAAGTTTAAATATGATTACAGCATCTATAAACGAATCCCAAATCCAGATACATGTCTCAAGTTTTTTACATTGTAGCAAAAGAAAGTAAGTCTAATAGTCTCAAAATACAGGGAAATATAACTGCTAAGGTAAAGTACTCTAGGCTTCCTCAACCTCTAGGTCCTAGGCCACATCCATTGGCTCATAGGTGCCTCCAGGCTCATGTCTATAGTAAGTATCACAGATAGCCTCCATCTCACCTGTAATATATCCTAGTCAGGAGCGGAGCTAAGTACATCCAAGGAAATGAACATGAACATCATGGTATGAACAATAAACAGGAAATATATATAAAGTACGAGAAATGAGACAAGACATGAAACTGAACAGGAAATCCTGAAAGTAAATACAGGGAACATGATATGAGTCCTGAACATGAAATACAACCTGAACATGAAATACAACCTGAATCCTGAAATGTGCAAGATTGAAATACATCCAGAGTGTGTGATCGGCTTGGGTAGATTCAATGAACATGAAATGGTACGGCTTTGGTCCCACGTGCACGGTACAGGACCTAAGCTATTCACATGAATAGTAACAGGGTTTGATCACACAACTATAGTATTTCCCCTCCCAGACACAAGTAATCCATGAAACATGAAACCAGATAATCCCGTGATACATCATGTCAACAAGGAGATACATGAATGAATATACAAGACATGAGAAATGAACAAGTCCGAGGAGTATACTTGCCTTGCTCAGGGTGATCAAGTGTGGGTAATAAAGTTGGGAATCCTCCTGTTATATGGTTACAATTTAATAAGTCAATAATTCAAAATAGTTATTTTTAATCTAGAAAAGTTATTTTAACATAATCCTTAGTTTATACTAAATCTATTTAGTCCTATTAATCTCCACATTTGTACAACTAGAGTAATATCTATATACAACCTAAAATGTGAGATAACAATCTTCAATCTTCATTATCACTCAACTTCATGTGCCATGATCCTTAAGTGGCCAACATCTAATGATACTTATAGTTCTAAATTATTGTAACATGAACTACCATGTTCCACTAAAAGTATAGAGCACATTAGGATTAGCTCTAAAGTAGGACTGAACCATACCAACCTTAGTTTAAGGATCAGTTATCAATCTCAGATGACTGAACAATGGTTAAGTCCACAGGGCTAATACCACAGTTCAGTCCTCCATATGAAACTGGTATTTCAAATTCAGTTACAGTTCAATCCAGGGTCACTGGATAACATCAACTGGTTCCCTGAACAGTCTAGTTCAAATGTGGACTGTATCCTCCTTCCAGTCCTAGCCATTTCAGTCCTAACTTCAGTTAACTGAATGCTGATGAATGTCAGCCTTAACTTCAGCTAACTGTAATCTATCCAAATCTCAGGTTTTCCACTATTACAACCAACTTCAGTTCACTAAAAATATTAATCCTGGACACTTGATCAATCTCATCCTTCGTAGGACTGATATTTTAGTCCAATACTCAAAAGTGGTACATATCAGATTACCCAAAGACTGATCATGTCATGAACACTCCAGGTTTGCAATTTATATCTTACTGAAACCCATGCTATCCCCTCAGAAAATACCATGAACTTCTTTAACCAAAATCAACCTGCTTCCCAGCTATCAGTCTGTGAACATACAAAACTCAAACTTAGCCCAAGTTCAGTTTCTAAGACTTTAAGACTTAATCCCAGAGGCAAGGATACAACTCATATATGACTCCTAGGTCTTCAAGTTAGTAGTCCTTGTACAGGATTGACTCAATACAACCCTCATACAGTCTGGTTTTACTGAGCAATGGTTCAGTTAACACACAAGACTGATATAATTCAGTCACAGTCCTTCCATTATTTCTAACCATAAAACCAATGACCCTACTGTTTAAATGGGCACTCACTCACAAGTTACTGAGATGAATTTTAGTCCTAGCAGGATTGATATTATCTCAGTCTCAGTGAGACAAATCAATCCTATTAGGACTTATACTAATCTCAGTCCCAACACTCAAGAGTCCAGTCCTATCTACAGTTCAACCAATCTCTCCAACTGACAGTATTGTGAACATTCTATGAGTAAATTCCCTAGTCTTTCAAACCTGCCATCAGTCCAGTGATGAATTATATGTAAAACTCAACATAAATTAAGTGAACCTGTTGTTAAATGAGAATATAAATAAGAGTTTACTAGATGCTAGGACTCCCCCCTAAATTAACTGTTTCCTAGGAGATTTAGAAAAACAAGTCACAATAGTAAAATCTATATATAAGTTCAACATGACTGATATTATTTGATATCACAAAATAATCTAACTCAACTGCTACTAACTCTCTTCCTAACTTCTTCTCCAGGTGCTTCAATCCGTCTAACTATCCCATATCTCATCACACACGTAATTTAAAATAGTGCTGGTTCAATACTAACATTACACTAATTCAGGATACAACCATCTCTCTAGTAATTTGCAGAGTTACAAGGGAAATCGAGGATTACCTTAACAAGCAGTCCCTTCAAAATTGGAAGAACTGTTCCTATTTCTGAGCTTCCTTTCAACAATCCGTTCCACAGTCATTAACCCTTGCTCGACATTTCCTGAGTTCACCATAATATTTCCAAATCATGAACTATTAGATCTCACAGATCTACACCAACATCCATACTCTGGTTAAAGGAAAAGAGTCGAACTAACCTCAAACTGTTGGTGATCCCAAGTGAGAACAACTCAAGAATTATGAAGGAAAATCATAAGATGGAATCAGCTGTTCGATCAACATTCATGCATTCTCAGAAATCAGATCACAAAGAGAAACGACAGGACAGAAAATCGAACGAAGATCAAATAATAAAAACTCACCTAAATTTATTGGTGACGAAACAAAGAATCGATCCATCAACACACACTGCTTAATCTGTAGATCATGATCCATAAGAAGAATGATTGGTCAATCGACCACTTCGATAAAAATCTAGAATCTCAAGGATTGTACGATCCTTACCAATCACTAGATCGAGGAAGAAATCCAAGTTGATGATCAAGAAGAACTCCCACTACCGATCACTGAAATCTTAGGATGATCGATCCTTCGAAGGGCTTCGACTGAGCAGCATCACCATGATTTCTTCCCGAGCTTTAATTGTAGGAAATTGGAAAGGATGAGCAATAGAATGTATGGATTCAGGGTGGAAGGGAAAGCTTAAATAGACTGTTGGGTTAGCATGAGGAATAAGCAAACAATTGGCTGGAATTCACTCCTCTCCTCTGACAATTCGGTTAGAGAGGAAAAAAAACTTTCAATTTGAATTTTTAAGTAGATGAAATGAGCAGAGGATTTAGAAATAAGGTGCCAACCCAATCATGAAAGTTTCTTTTAAAAACATAACCCTAGGCTTGGGCTGCTAGGCTAAGGAGTGGGCTTCCGTGGTAAGGCCCATGGATTAATTTAATTGAACAAATGTTTTAAGAAAATGAATAGAAAAGGTTAAAGGAGGAAGAAAATTTTAATTAATCTTTAAGGAAATATATATATATATATATATATATATATATATATATATATATATATTAAAAAAAAAATTTATATATATATATATATATATATATATATATATATATATATATATATATATATATATATATATATATAATGAATTTAGAAAAGTGAGGTTACACAAACTATGAACTAAAACCAGCAATAACTAACACAACAACGGATAAAACATAAATAAGTAAATACAAATCAAGACTCGTGCACTACCATTGTTCTCATCTCGAAAATGGAAAAGACAATAAGCAAAGCAACATAGAGCATAGGGTAAATAGCATATGACATAATATAAACTGTAGATATGTAAGGTAAATAGAAACATGTGAACATGTGTGATAAACTAAACATGTGAGCATATAGGAAATAGTATATGTGAGCATGTAAGATAACTGGGACATGAGAGCATATTAGATAACTGGGACATGTGAGCATGTTAGGTAATTGGGACATGTGAGCATGTTAGATAACTAGAACATGTGAGCATGTTAGATAACTGAGACAAGTGAGCATGTGACTTAGAAACTATTTCGGAACCCGAGTTACAACCTGGAGACCAAACAAGGACCGATGTTGTATCCCTTCTCCTGAATAGAACTTTGTCTCTAATCAATGTACAACATATAGATCATGTATAGCGTGTGAGTACTGAATAGGACGACAAATAACAAAATGACTAAGAAACTATTCTAGAACCCAAGTTACAACCCGAAAACCAAACAAAAACCGGGATTGTAACCCTTCTCCTGAATAAAACTTAGTCTCTAATTATTTACCGGCAAAATATAGCATAAACAATGATGTACTGAAATAAACAAATACGGACACTGCCTAGACAAAACTAGACTAGACTGGACTCCATACAACAATTACGGCCAAGCAATTATTACGACTTTATACATTAGCTAAATAAAGTTATCATAATCCTAATTACTAACAAGATACACTTTTGAGAAATCTAATCTAGTTATCTTCCCTTCAGACTACCCGACTCATCAAGACTAAAAAGAAAAATAAGTATAGAAGACACACCGCAGTAAGATACGTGTGTCCTAAAGAAGTGTCCCACTCGACGGTGTGCTGGAAGTGTGCTCATCATGACAGATAGCTCCAAATCCCATGTATATATATATATATATATATATATATATATATATATATATATATATATATATATATATTTCATTGGAAAGGGAGAATTTTCCAGTTACCTGCAGCTCTTCGTGTATATATATATATATATATATATATATATATATATATATATATATATATATATATATATATATATATATATATATATATATATATACACGAAGAGCTGCAGGTAACTGGAAAATTCTCCCCTTCCAATGATCTAGCTAATCAAGCTAGTTATTAGTCATTAACATTTTTTTGTTGGAAGCTGGGTTTGGCGTTCCGCAGAATCCATCCTAGAAATGATATGCAAGACTGGACAATACAAAAAAGTGCACTATAACAAGCCACAACAAGAAAATATAATAAGCCGGAAGCTAGGAGTGCGCTACGATGAGCCACTATAGAGAAAATAGGGAGTGCGCCATGACAGACCACTATCATTTAAGCAAGAAATGACATGTATAAGAGTTCACCACAACGGGTTTAAGTTACGTGTAGGCAACTCTAGAGGGTGGTGAATAGAGTTTGTGTCGATAATCACCAATTTAAAAAGTAACTCTATATCAACTCCACAGAACAACTATCAAGAGAATAAATAATCAGAGATTAATATGAAAGTAAATAGAGATCAGGAGAGCATACACAAACACAACAATTTTAACCTAGTTTCCCTATGGAGGAATAGTCCAGGCATGAGAACTCTTGCTCTGGATTGAAATCCACTATTTTTTGAAATAGGGTACAACCACGTTCCTTTACTCAGAAGAGCACGCCAACTTCTTTCAACTTCATTGTGGCAAAACTTAGAATTGTCCAAGTGATTTTTCTTTCACTCTTGCATACAACTTCTAGCTGATATCGTACTGAGCACCTTGGGCTAAGAAAAGTTGTGGCTTAGGAGATATAGAAGAGTGGGGCTTAGAGTAGTAGGGCTTAGAAGAAGGTAAGAGATGATTTAAAATAGGAGAATTCAAGCTCTATTTATACAAGTCTGAGGAGACAGAATTCGGCCAGAATTCAGTCCCAAAAATTCAAATTTTTGAACATTAGACAGCTAGTATCAAACAGGCCCTAAAAATTAGTGTCCTAATTTTTATGAGACAGAGTTCGGCCCGAACTCTGCTTTTGGCAGAGTTCGATCCGAATTCTGTTTAGTAGGGGCCAGAACTATGAAACGGGCTTAGATGAATTGGATATTTTTGGTGATGTCTTGTTTTGGTTGGTGGAGTAAGTCTAGGCTCAAGGTAGTTCAATGCGACTTAGCGTACATAATCTTAGACTCAATAAAATAAAAAGTACAGACTCTGTACAAGTACAATTGCAATGATCAAGATGTTGATGACGACCATCTTGAGCTTGATATGTTGTAGCCGATGGTCTTAACTTTGAGCTCATTGTGTTATATTGGATCATGTCAAATATTGTTTTGTTAATTATTTAAATTAGGTTGACTGTGATCCAGTTTAGATCTACACGGGTCACTATTTAGTAAGCAAAGAAGACATATAACATGAGTGCGCCACGACAGACCACTATCGAGTAAGCAAAGAAGACATATAACATGGGTGCGCCGCGACTGGCCACTATTTAGTAAGCAAAGAAGGCTTGTAACATAGGTGCGCCACGACGGGCCACAACAAAAGAACTCTAGACATGGCACAAACTGCAATGTACAATAAATTCGGGAAGGCATGATAATACATATCATAACATATAAGAAATAATCGAAAGAACAAACATATCATTGCATGTGAAAACGAATAAATAAAATAATTACACGACATAGAATAATAATTGAACATGTGCTAGTGTCAAGTGTATATAGGGTGCACAATCATTCTTTAACTATAGGAGATTATCTAATCATGTTAAGAATTTATTACAGTCGAAGAAAATATAAAAAATGGCCAAGTACAGAAAACATGCCAAAGGATCAAAACTATGATCAAAATTATCAGTCGCATATGAACTCCAATTAAGGTAAAACAAGAAGATTCTTGAAATCAAGACAAAGTTCTACAACTTTTATGTTTTGAGTTTTCAAAGATTCTAGCTACAAAACAGCTCAAACAGGCAAAAAAACCATTCAAGGCAATCTACGCACGGGCGCACTGCACGTGCAGGCAAAACTACCCATGACATACGGAGTGTGCATGCACGGAGCACGGTCTGCTCACTGTGCACAAAATATAATACGTGCGTGGGTAAAACTATCCATGGCGCAAGGTACGGTGTGCGGCAAAAACACTGCGTGCGGTACTGTTTACCGTTCCAGCAGCACCAAAAGGTGTGGGGAACCCACGATCACGAAAAATGGTATAAATAACTCAAAATAAATCAAAATCAAATGGTTCAAAAGCCAAAATTGGATAGAATGAAATTTTCTACAACATAGAATCATTAGATTTTAGAAATAACAAACTTTAAAAGATCAAAACCAAGAAAAACTGAGAAAACAACAAACTTAGATCTACAAAAATATAAATATTAAAACAAAAAACTCCAAGTTCTAAAGAGGCTTAGAATCATGCAAGAAAGAGAATAGAGCAAACAAAATGACAAAAATAATAATGTTCAAGATTTGGCAAGATGTACTTGCCTAGGTTGGTGGATGAGTAAATGAAGAAGAAGATGAAAAAATAAAATAAGAAGTAATGAAGAGAGAGAGAGAGAGAGAGAAATTGGTTTATATACCAACCGTCTTATCTAAAACCAACCCAAACCAAGCCATGCCAAGTTGAACCAAACCAAATTAAACCAAGTCAAGATTAAACCAAGACAAGGCTAAGAAAGATAAGTCAAAATATGGGTCACCTGAAAATGTCAGAATTTTGTACACGTATACTAAAAATTCGTATAACGGAAAATAGGAGAGACAGGCAAGCCATTGGTATACTGGCTGTAAGCACCCTAATTTTTTGGAATTTATTTTTAATTGTTTTATATGGTTATTTTAAATATTAAAGTCAATAGTGACTATATTAGTAGTTTTTTGTAGCTTTGATTTTTGAAGCACAACAAATATTATTTTCTCAAATCTAATTCCATACTTGAATTCCAGACTCGTCTACCTTCAGTTTGATATATCATGTCCTATCCAATTTTTTCTTTCAACATTCCTTTGACTTCGTGCAACTTCAGGCCAACTTAGGCCAATTTGAGCCATTGACGTAATTTTAAGCCAACTTCCTATTTGGTTTTAGGACTTGGCATAGATCGAAACCATATGACCCAATATATGGTTTTGACCCATGTTGAGTCTACAATACACATGCCTAGGGTGTACCATCCAATCGAGTTCCTATGTGCTACTTATTTGTAAATGGCACATGAGACTCTCTAAATTAATTTTCGGGTCCAATTTGACTAGTAATGCTACTCGGACCCTAACCTAGTCAACCCTACTAGTTAGAGCCTAACTAGGAGTACCAAAACCAATATACATATATTTAAGGGAATTTTAAGGATTAAATTGCAGCAATATACAATATTCTCTTATATCTTTGACTCGGTCAAACTACTATCCAAAATAGGAAATCTATTACTAATAGTATAATTTGGAGAACCAAATCCTATCCAAATTAGATCAAACCAAAGCCCGTGTACTATATATATATTAATATATATATATATATATATATATATATATATATATATATATATATATATATAACTATCCAACCCTAACCACCCCCCTCTCAAAATAGCCTACTACTCCACAAATCCCCCCAAACCTAGCGGCCACCACTCCAAACCCGAAACCCTAGCCGACCCCCATTTTTCTTCTCAAAACCCCAATTTTCCCTCAATTTCCGCACCATCCCCACCACTCTTGCGACCCCCTCGGCGTTCTCTTCCTCTCTAGCAACTGTAGGAGAAACATTATGGCCATTAGAGAGGTGCACGACGCGCTACTTTGGCCGAAACTCCATCGAATCGAAGTCTGAAACGTCACAACAGGTTAGTCGACTTGTAGATGATGTTTTACCCAATTTTTCTCATCTGTTTTACTTCAAACCAAATCTAAGAGTTACCTTTGTATGTCTACACCAACCTCTGACCGTCAGATCTCGTAGTTCCAAGCGGTTTGCCCGTGGCGTTGATTCAACGGCAGGATATCCAGAACTGATAAATTCTATTGTGGGCCACTTTTCGCCTATCTAAGGTCAGTTTCTAACCTTTTTTATATTTTTACTCAAAATCTAGAAGTCGATGCCTTTCGGATAGATGTATGAAAGTTAGTTTTTGCATCCGTTGTTTTTTTTTAAAAATTCATGACATTTGCCGTGTCACCGAACTCCGAAAATTTTTGTTTTCCTTGTGCCCAAAAGTGTCAGAACTCCATGAATCCATATGAAACTTTATGTTGTGCAAGGTTTAACATAATAAATACTATTTTAACTAATTTTTATAATTTTTATAGAATTTATTATTTTTATTTTATCATTGTTTCGGAACTAAATTAATGGGTCGATTTGAGGAAGTCATATGTGGCATTGACATAAGACCTCTTGTGAAAGGGTTTTCCAATTAAAAATATCATTATAGAAATATATAAATATTTATAGATAAATTCTAGAATTTAAATATATTATTCTGTTATAATTGTAAAGTATTTACGAGAGATTTTGGTACCTATATGTACTTATATAATAGATGCAGTATCGTAACAACGTTATGGCAACTAGGAGGCATAGATACTCATATAATTTATATATGGTATGTTGAAAAAGAATATTAAATATAGTGTATTATTATAGGTGAGTTTGGGAGGATCGACAAGGACACCGGAGTTGGTCAGGACCACCGGCAGACTACAGTTACAAGCAAGCGTGCCTTGCCTTCGTTACAGATTATTCTTTTCTGTTTTGTTGTTCTTTTTTATTAGCATTGCATGACGTAGGATATTGATACTTAGTGTCCGTTTATAGACGGGTGCCAATGTCATGATAGTGACATCAAGTATTGACATTAGGCATTACGTACATGCTGATGTGTCCATTGACACAATTGACCACAAGACACCGACACATTCATGATACAAGGTTTACATGACTATTTATAGTATTGACCTCGTGTTAGCATTCTAGATTTATTTATTAGTATTGCTTTTACTTTTGAGATGACTGTACAGACTTGACATTACTAGATTCTAGGCATGGGGATTGGGGAGAACTTGCCTACAATATCAGACCTATTGTCGTGTGGCCCGTTATTTAGTTACCTTTATCTCTGTAGTTGGGTAAAGGATTATCACTGTCGAGAATTGATTGTCCTTGGTGTCACGACACAGGTACTGGGGATAATACCCAGCTGAGGTGCTAGTGAGCATTAGTGAAAGGGTTCTAGTATTCTAGAAAAGTACCTCACTTGAATAGCACATAGACGGATACAGTAGATTGCCTTAGTTCATATTTCCATTTCTGTACATTGGCATGTATATTATGTACCTTGCTAGTATCTGAGGACCTGGCTATTTTCCAAGCTTATACGAAGTTGAAGACTACCCAGAGGTTTACGGTTCAGGAGCTGAGACCGGAGGCGTACCGGCATAGGAGGATGAGATAGTGCCAGAGGATTTCTTGTGATCGTGTTATATTCATATTTAGTTTTTCTATATTATTTCCTTTTCTTTTCATCAGACTTGTAGTTGATTTGTACATTGTTTCTATCTCTGTATTTGCAGGATGTTTTACCCGCACAGACTTCATCAGTTTTATTGCTGATATTTGAGATATTTTCTTATTTATTCTTGATCTCTTTATGGACTCTGTGGATGTGATTAGATGTATATTCTTGTAGATTATGTTGTATTTCTGGGTGTTATCATTATTTACAGCTTAAATATTTCACTAATGGGCTTGTTGTGTAGCTTGGTCCATTGGTGAAGTGCAGCTGGCATGTATTCATATACCTGGTCCTACATATTTTGGGACTGGGACGTTACACTGGCGGTATGCCGGTCAAGGAGAAAATCTATAAGTTGGAAAAATTTTAAAGCATTCCGAAAATCAAGAAAATACGAAATACAGTACAAAAATACGTATCCGTATATAAATATCGATACTGTAAGATGAGTCTCACAAGACTCCTCCTTCGTCTAGCATTCCTTTGGCTGAGATAACGATGGTGACAGATGAGTAGATGGAGGAGGATGGGCCGACGTCGAATCAGTGTCAGCGAGATCTTCCGTACGCACCTCTGGAGGAGCCGAGGACAGATATTTAGGTCGACGGTACAAAGTTAGTATTTTCGTTTATTTTTATATATATCGTTTGTTTCTTTATTCATCATAAATTTACTTTTTTATAAATATAGTTACCTTTGTATAGATATCGTCCCTTGTCGGTCCAGAGATGCCTAGGCCACTTTATGAGGTACAATTATGGTAGTCTTTGGATAAACTACTCTGATATACTAGGCGATAGGAAGGCCTTCTGGTTTGCGCACTTCAAGGACAAAGTATATTTGGTTTTAACATGAATAATATTATTTATGCATATTATATAACTGACTAAATTACTTCTTCTAGCAAACATATTTCTATCTGCCACACCGATCCGAGTTGATTGAGGGGATGTTTCCTGCTGTCGCCGCCAAGCTGTTCCATGATGCTATTAATGACCAGAAGGCTCGTGATCGTGCCAAAAGGCTGATCCAAGGTTGGATCACCCCCGATCAGTGGACTGTGATGAGGGATAGATTCGACGAGCCAGGGTAAATAGAAAGGTCTGAGAAGGCCAATGCGGCTAGACAGAAGGCATCAAAGTGGTGCGGTGGGTCGATCTCGACGACGAAACATTTTTGTCGTTTGGTATATTTTTTCATTTCAGACATATTATTTTAATGCAAGTTCGATAAATTAGTACTAGAAAAAAATTCATTTTAATACTAAATAATATTTTTTAACAGGTAAAGAGGGGTAATGGCGCCAACATGGTAACCGTCTTCCTTGCCATCCATCGGAAGGGGAAAAAGCTTATTGAGGGCCGAGCAGACCTATGTATGTATTATAATACTTTGTGTTAATTTTAATACTTTGTGTTAATTTTAATATAACTTAGGAAATATACAAATAAATATTCATGTAGTTAGTAACAAAAAGTACATTAGACATTAACAATTATAGAGTATCTTTATTTTTCTAGGCCGCATATCTTAAGCATCGCGAGCAGGCGACTACTAGTGCACCTATAGTGGAAGAGGCTGGTCCTTTTTCGTAGCCTGCTCCAGCTCCGTCGGAGGACGAGCTATGGGTGACCGTCGCTGGTGGTCTCCATAGGGGCACGTACTACTGTATAGGATCCTATGGCGCCCTAGCTGTGCCACAGTCCTCTAGGGCCTCCGTTGCAAGTGTGTATTGCCCACAGTGCTCGCATGAGTCTGCCCGAGTCCAGGAGATCGTTGACCGTCAGATTGAGTCTTTCCGTGTCAAGATGTTGTGAAGGATCCAGGAGCAGTCCCAGTCTCAACTGCATATGGACGATGCCACCCTCATCGCACGATTAGATACGCTCGAGCGCAGCATCATGGAGCTCATGGATATGACTAAGAGAACAGAGCATGGTGTTGCTGATCTTAGAGTGTCGACACAGCACAGCGTAACGGACCTGCAGGCATCATATTTGTCCATGGGTGAGAGGCTGACGTTGATGCAGAATTCGATGGTTGATTGCTGTACAAGGCTGTTATCTACCATGGATTCATACAACCATCGAGTAGCAGCGTTGGAGTAGATACATCCTTCGGGTGTGCCTTCATCATCACCGACTCCACCGACGTTACTGCCTTCTTCATCGACACCGACTCCATCGACGTCCCTGCCTTCATCGACGTCGATGTCGATTTCACGAAAGCAGTATGAGTTGTTCTTATCCCTGATGTGTGGCGGTGCCCCTCCTTCTCCAGATCAGTAGTAGTCCTAGTTAGGACAGTTTATTGGTTGTTTGTTTGTAGACTAGTTATTTGTGTTTAGAACCATGATATTATTGAGACTTCCAGACTTTATTTCTTCCACTTATTTGCGTGGATAATTATTTATTGTACTGATCTGTACGGCGAGATTTTTTTCAGACTCGATTTGTAATTCTAATATGCTATTTTTTATATTTTACTTTATTATTTGTATTAAATGTATGTGAATTTATCGGTGTTGAGTGTTCCACCGAAGGGGTCGACGAACCTAAGGAATTCAATGGAGGGTTGTTCCGGGTCTATTGATATTAATTGTTAATTAATAAACTACAAGGCTACCATAATACTAGAATATGCCATTCTGTTTTCTTTTTTTCTTTTTTCTGCAAAATTAGCGACGTTTAGCGACGCAAAACATAGTCACTAAGCATCGATGAATCCTACAGTTTAGCGATGCTTAGCGACTATATTTGCATCGCTAAACGTTGGAAGACGTCGCTAAATGATGCTGAATTACCAGCAAAGACCGTCGTATACAAGAGTCGTTAATCGTCGGTAGACGTCACCAAAATGTCACCAATTTCTATAACATCTACCGACGATTAGCGACTTTTTTGCCTCGCTACTTTCCCGACTTCAAGTCAGTAAACGTCGCCAATTCCTACATCATCTACCTACAATTAGCGACTTTTGTTGCATCGCTACTTTTTTTACTTCAAGTCGGTAAATGTAGCAAATTTAGCGACATATGTACGTCGCTGAAATATGTCGCTGTTACGACATTTAGCAATGTTTTTGCTGTCAACGACTTGAAGTAACGCGACAACCATAAAATGTTGCCAAAAATGTGCACCTTCTTTAACAGGATAATCTCCAAGAACCCGTCTTCGAGCAAGCTGTTGGTGCCCATTTCGAAGTCGAACAACCCATCTTCCTTTGCGAACTTCATGCCTCTGACCATGTGCACCTTCTTTATCAGGATAATCTCCAAGGTTATTTCTTCCAGAATAACCCCCTCCTTCCAAAGATCATCTCCCCAGAACAAAGTAGCTTCATCCATGGAAGAGACATTGTCACATCATCTTGGCTCAAGAATTGGTGAGCAACCTAAAGCACCAGCCCAAGGCAGATACATTGCCATAAAAGTTGACATGGAGAAGGCGTACGATAGGTTGGACTGACAGTTCATGATCCAGACGTTCAGGGCATTCGGGCTCTCTGAGCAATGGATTGACATCCTATGGCGGTCGGTGTTGAACTATTTATTCTCCATTATTATGAACGGCAAGGGGCTGACTTCATCCATTCTTTATGCAGAGTTCGGCAGGACAACCCACTTCCCCCTTCATATTCATCATTACAGTGGAAGCTCTGAGTAGGAGCCTTAACAAGATGAACAACATTTCGAGAGTCTCACCGTAGCACACCTCTAGTGGGTGTCCCATTATCACCGACCTTGCATACGCCAATGACCTCATAATCTTTGTTGTCGGGGATGTGGGAACGGTAGGGGTAATCATGAGCACCCTCAATCGCTACACTTGTGCTTCTGGGCAACGTATCAATGCATTAAAGAGCGTTGTCAACGTCCATCACTCGACTGCTCGTCATAAGTTGGAGACCTATGGCAGGGTTACGGCATTCGAAGTGAGGGGCCCTCCTTTCATTTATCTTGGTTGTCCTATGGCTTACGGTAGAAAGAATACCAGTATATATGAACCCCTCATGGCCAAGATCAGACAAACATTGAACGGGTGGCACAGTAGTACTTTCTATCCTGAAGGGAAATTGATTCTCCTTCTTCACGTCCTTTGCTCTATCCCCATATACACCTTCACTGCTTGCGACCCACCAAAGAAAGTGGTTTCCAACATTGAAAGATTATTTGTGAGGTTCTTCCGGGGGCACCAAAAGGGGGTCGACAAGAGGCACTGGTCCAGCTAGCACAACATGTCATTCCTTACTTCTGAAGCTGGGCTTCGTAAGCTTGCGAACATCATTGATGCTTTCTCTGTCAAACTTTGGTGGAAGGCTCGCACTACCTTTTCCCTCTAGAGCAGGTTTCTTAATGCCATGTATCTCTGAAACTCTCTCCCTTGTCAGGTCAATTCCATCAGCAAGGCTTCTTCTGCGTGGATTAACCTCTCACGGGGGAGGGACCTGGCGAGCAACTCTATAGTACCATTGGGCACCTCTAGGGGTGAATAGAGTGTGTGTGTGTGCAGCAAAAAAAACACCAATTAAAGAAATATCTAGAACTTATATACTATGGCAGGTAAATGACAGTAAATAAATTACGTTAAAGTAAGAGTCAAGAAAATCAAACTCAGTGACACAACGATATATACTAGTATCCCTCTAAGAGGAATATTTCAGTCTCGAGTACTTCTGCTTGATGTTAATCCACTATAGCACAAGCTAATTGAGAGCTTGCATTCTATTACAACACTGTGCTTGGCTATGAGCGCACGACCGACTCTAGAGGGTGATTTAAAAACTGGAATACTTTTTGAATGCAGCCTCTGATACAACTCTGAAACACCATACTCCAGATTAAACTGAAGCTGTACTGGCTTGGCTAAGAGTAGTATAGGATTGATTTAAAATTATAGCTCGTAGAAAACACTTAAAAATGAATAGAGAAGAGAAGGAATGAGTGATTTGGAAATGTGAAAGTTCTTCTCTATTTAGAGTAATTTTGTAGACCGAATTCGACAGAGTTTGGGCAGAGTTCAGATGCAAAAATCTTGCATTCGAACATTGGTTGCAGATTTAGAGGGAATTCAAAATTAATATAAAAACTAACAGGACCGAACTCGGGCCGAGTTCTGTCCGAGTTCTGCCAAGGGTCTGAACAGTATAGTTTGGGCCAAATTTGTTGGGTTTTAGGCTTTTTAGAAAGTGGACTTTGGATATTTATCTGTAGATGATAGGTAGGCTATAATATTTGTGGACTGAGAAAACCTAAGCCAGTACTGATCCTGATCAACCTTACATATTTTTTTCTAGACTTAATAAAAGTAAAAATATAAAAAAAAATATAAAAAAGCTTGATCTTGATTCCATTGCCTTTGGGTTCTTAGTGACGACATGATGTTTGTACTTTATAGCAGTAGTATGCAGACTTGAAACCTGTAAGCCTGTAGTAGTATATGTATTTTGGGTATCGATCAAAGTTGACGTTGATTATCAAAATCAGGTGTGACCATTGACCAATGGACCAACAATCTCTCGCATTTTGATAATTGACAAACTTTGAATCTATACCAAAATATAACAAATAATATGTAACTTTGAAAAATGTATACCTGACATGTTCTGAAACTTAAAATTTTTTATTTTCGTATATGCTCTTTCTCTCCCTTTGTCATGTACTCAAAATACAGCTCCACCGTAATTTATCCAAAAACAACAAAGAAAAAGCAGAGTAATACCAAATTTGATAGGAACTAACAAGCCAACTTTTCAAGTATATGAACGAGAACAACAGAAGTAGCAGTAACTAAACATGAGTAGTAGATGAAAACAACTAAAATAGCAAATGAAAACAACTACAGTTGAAGTCCAAAGTGCATAAAAATAAACCAGTACTACAAATAAGATAGTCAAAACTGTAAAAAATTGTCACTACATCGTCATCAAGCACCAGACAAGTCCACAAAATACTAGTCCAAAAATAGCAATCAAGCATCAGTACCATCCAGGTCATCAGTAGGAGGCTGTGGATCAAAGTAGGTTGTCGTCGGATCGAAGAAGCCAAAAGTTGGATGATCCTTGAGTCTCGGTCCGTCAAAACCCGGGTGACGGAGGATAGTCGTCATAGCAGAGGGATGATGTGCTATCGTCTACTGAATATTCCGTCAAGACCCTGAGCTTGAGAAATGTGGCATAACTCCGCGTCACTAAAATGAGTCACATCGGCCTGATGCTGCTATCCATAACATATGATAAATGCATCGAACCACTGATAGAGCTCGTCTATAGTGTAGCCCAGAGTTGTAGTGGTTGGAGCGGCTGCTGGGGCTGCGTCTGAAGAAGGTAGAGGTGGAGGTAGAGCACCCCCAGGGGGGTGAGAAAACTTTCTAGACCTAACGAGCTCAGAAGGCGTTCCAAGTATAGGATAAAGCTCTAAATCAATGTCAAACTTTTTGGAAGATAACCTCCATATGCATAAGATAAAGGAGTTCATGGCCTGCCCTCCGACAGCTAGTCATGAATGATATCATTGTCTTAGAAAAAGAAAATGAAACCCCGAACTGGATATAATACATAGTAGATAATTCTAAGAGCGTGATCTCATCAGTGGATCCCGTCTTAGGTAGCAGAGATAAATTGATAATGCGATGAAGTTCATAGAATTATTGATTGAGATGACGTACGAATAACCATGATCGAGGTACCAGACTTGGATGATACAATGCGACCTTGAAGGACTCAAGAGTCATGTCGGAAGGAAATTGAACCTTTGTAATATCGACGAGAGCGTCACCATTGTCAGACATTTGAAAATATTCGCTCAGGTCTTGAGAGTTAAATAAAAATTCTTTGTCGATGACACTTGAATGAATACTATCGTTTGCTTCTTGCATGTTGTAGTAAAATATGCGGACAACATTGTTATAGATGAAGTTGGAACTCTTTAAAAAAAT
Organism: Iris pallida; assembly: GCA_029216955.1. Taxonomy (NCBI): domain Eukaryota; kingdom Viridiplantae; phylum Streptophyta; class Magnoliopsida; order Asparagales; family Iridaceae; genus Iris; species Iris pallida. The sequence goes on from JANAVB010025794.1 coordinate 11,319,923, forward strand.
TGAAGTCCTTGGTTTTCAAAAGTAGCAGCATATTCTGAGAAAACGGTAAAGTTGATTTTTTTTCCCAGGCAAATTTTTCGATACTGAAATTGAGTAACCAAACTGTTGATCTCTCGGAAGAGAAAAAGAGGATCGGGTCATAGTCCTTATCGTCATCGGGACAAGCGGGACTGAATACATTGACAGGTTTATACTCAGACATGGAAGATGAAGTTGTATCTAATTTTCTTTCTCTTGGAATTCTAGAAGCCATTACTGAAACTAGAGAAAGAAATGGTAGAAATATACCTCAATGTCGATAAAAAATGGTAGAGAACGCCTTCATAGAGCCTTTTGATCCAAGAAAATAGGTTTTTTATGCTGGAAAAGGGATTTTCTAAAACCTAAGGTTAGGATTTGGAGGCGGCTGTTCGTAGGTAGAAGATGAAGAATATGAGAGAGAGGGGGCTGCTGGTTCGCTTATGTTTATAAAAATAGTCTCCGTAGAGTTTGGTCCAAACTCGGTCTGAGTTCTGCTACTTGGATTTTAGGTCATTTTTTGAATAATGAATAGTAAAAATAACACATAAACTTTTAACTCTTTGATTTAATTAATATTTATCACCTTGAGTTAGCTGTAGGGGCCGTATCCCACCTAGCGGTAGTCTGAAGACACTTGGCACCATGTCGCTTAGGCTTTTATACCTTATTGACAGAAGAACCCTTTCGGCTTGTACCCAAAATGATTTCGATTAATAAATCATTGAATATCAAGTTTTAAGTATTTTTATTAATCATAACACATTATGACTAAAAATTCAAGTATGCCTAACTCTCGACATAGATAGTTAAAGTGATCTTCAGCTAGTAGTTTTAGGAATATGTCTGCCAGTTGATGATCTATGTCAATAAATTCTAAACAGATATCCCCATGTTGTTGGTGATCATGCAAAAACTGGTAACGTACTTTTATGTAGTAATGCGTGCATGACATACTAGGTTTTTAGTCAAGTTAATAGTGCTAGTGTTATCATAATAAATGAAAATCTTAGTGTAGTGCATACTATAGTCTTCTAAGGTTTGCTTCATCCATAAAATTTGAGCATAGCAACATCTTACGATGATGTACTCAGTCTCAGTTGTTAATAATGCTATAGAGTTTTGATTCTTGATAAACCAAGAGAATAAAGCTTTTTTTTCTAGAAAATGACATGTACCGTTCGTACTTTTGCGGTCTACTTTGCATCCAGCAAAATCAGCATCTGAGAAATTGATCAAGTCAAATATTTAGTTTTGGGATAGCATAAGCCGACTATAGAAGTTCCTTTAAGGTATCAAAAGACACGCTTAACGGCACATAGGTGTGATTCCTTAGGATTAGCCTGATATCGTGCATAAATGTAAACAATAAACATAATTTCAGAACTTCTAGCAGTTAAATAATGTAAACTACCCATCATACCTTGATACTTATATAGGTCGACTGGTTTACCACTTTCATCAATATCAAGTCTTATTGATGTTGCCATTGGTGTGTCGATAGGTTTTACATTGTCTAAGTCATACTTCTTTAGTAAATCCTTCGTGTACTTGGCTTGATTGATGAAGGTTCCCTGTGAGTGCTACTCTGGAGTCCTAGGAAGTAGTTGAGCTCTCCCATCATACTTATTTTATACTCACTCTGCAAATACTTAGCAAAATCTTGACAATGTTTTTCGTTAGTAGAACCAAAAATAATGTCATCAACGTAAATTTGTACAAGTAAAATACTGTCAACTAAAGATTTAATGAACAAAGTTGTATCAGTCCTTCCTATTGAAAAACCATTTTCAAGTAGAAAAGCACTTAGGCATTCATACCAAGCACACGGTGCTTGTTTGAGTCCATAAAGTGCTTTTCTAAGCTTAAAATTATGATCTGGTTCTTCAAATCCAGGGGGTTGCTTTACAAAAATATTTTCCTTTAAAAACCTATTCAAAAATATACTTTACACATCCATTTACAAAAGACTCAAGTCTAGGAACATGAGCATATGTTTCGTCATAATCAATTCGTTTTTCTTGATTATAACCTTGTGCAACTAGACTTGCTTTGTTGCATAGAACATGTCCATCCTCACTAAGTTTATTTCGTAACAACTATTTGGTTCCAATTATCGATTGACCAATAGGTTTAGGAACAAGTTTTCAAACGTGGTTTCTCTCAAATTGATTAATTTTCTTTTGCATGACTTCAATCCAAAACTCATTAGAAAAAGTATCAGCTACTGTCTTAGGTTCTACTTGAGAAATGAAAGCTACATTTGCTGCTATATCTCTAGAAGAAGAACACGTACTTACTCCTTTAGATACATCACCTATAACCAGTGTCTATGGATTGTTTGGCATAAATTTTATCTTTTTCGACAGACTCTCTAGATAACTTTCATTTGTAGCAGTATCTTCAGATGCCTTGGATTTGCTTTGTACATCTTCGTCATCATTGTCGCTAGATCTCTGACTGTTGAGCTCATCAAAAGTAACATTAATATATTCTTCAACTGTCATAAATCTTATATTAAAAATTTTATATCCCTTACTCTTGGCAGCATACCCAAGAAATTTCTCATCGTTTGCCGTCGAGTCAAACTTATCCAAGTTATCCTTGGTGTTCAGGATAAAATAGCGACAACCAAAAACTTTAAAATAAAAAATGTTTGGAATCCTTCCTAACCATAATTCATAGGGAAGTTTCTTCGATATAGGTTAAATTAACACCCTATTCAAAATATGATAGGCTGTACTTATGGCTTTTGTCCAAAAATATTTAGAAAGATTATGCTAATTCAGGATAACTCTAGCCATATCACTTAGAGTACGATTCTTTCGCTCTAGAACACCATTCCGTTGAGGAGTTCTAGGATAAGAAACACAACAAAAAAATGCTTTTAGCGACGGCGGGATCCGTCTTAAAAGTTGTTTTTCCATCTCTAAAGCCAAATAGCGACATATCGGCGACGAAAATGGTTTATCGGAAAATAACGTGTCACTAATTTAAATCAGTCACAAGTTTGTCGGAAATAGCAACTGATTAGTGACATATTTAGCGATAAGCTATTTATTAGAAAATACGAGGTAATAGCGACGAAAACTCTATCGCTATAGTTACCGACGAACTACCGACGTCGCAGCGGTGTAATTCAGCATGAGTGTAGCGACGGGCTAGCGACAAAAAATTACGTCGCTAAGATGTTTCTGATAAGCTTTTGGTGTCGGACAGGAACATAGCAACGGAATAGTAAGTAAAACATACGTCGCTATTCAGTCGCTATACTGGAATATAATATTTTCCAGAACCTTAGCGAAGGAAACTACAGTCGCTATTCCGTCGGTAGCCTGCAAAGTAAATTTTCCAGGCATGTAGCGACGAAAAAATCGTCGCTATTCCGTCGTTAGCCTGCAATATTCTAGGTTTTCTGTCGCTGTTCTGTCGCCATTCTGTCGCTAAATACAATATTACATGTCAGTATTTATGTTTCCTGCACTCCACATCCATGTCGATAGTTACATACACAATATACAGTCATATAAATAGTTTCCAAATACAATATCAGTATTCATGTTTCCAGCAGTCCTTACCCCTATCGACAATTTTACGGTAGGCACACGTATCAGTATTTGTGTTTCCTACAAATTCTCAGTTTCATGCACACGTATCCCAAATGTTTTAATACAACACATACACACATATCAAAAATTAGCTTCATACACACATACGAATAATGTTTTAATATAAGAAATATTAATACACATATCTAAAATGTTTTAATACAAGAAAGTAATGGTACAGTAAATATAGGTCATCAGGTGTAATGGAAACCTCTTGGCGGGCATGATGAAGACCTCTCGACGGACTTAATGAAGATCCAAGCTGCAAACGTGAACGTCGACCTCTCGGAGCCATAGAAAAATCTGAAAGAAATAATAAGAGATGATGTGTTAAAAATAAAAACTACTGTCATGTCATTATACTAATGAAACTCGTATATTAAATTAAATCGTACGTACTAGTCTAATTCATCTTCCCAAGAGTCTTCTGAATCATTGCTTGATTCCGAAGTGTCTTCTTCTGCTTCTTCATTTTCACTATTACTATGATCTTCATCTTCATCTTCCAATACTTCTTCCTCAACATCTTCCAATTCTTCATCAACGTTAACCTCCATAACGTCATCTACCGTAACCTCCATATCTTCTAAATCCTTTTCCTCAACACCAGCTAAACTTATATATGTTGGTTGAGGCTTGACCACCTCTTCCTCTTGGTAGACTACATCCCCAACATTATATGTATTTCTTGCTTTGGTTTTGCATACAGCCCACTAATCCAGGGTACTGCGCCGTCGGCTAAGATAACTCGTATAGTACACTTGAACGGTTTGACTAGCAAACACAAATGGTTCAAAACCTCCATATCTTTTTCCATGTTTTAAATCCACAAAGCGAAATTGTTTGGCAATCTTCCATCATTGCTTGGGTGTTGTGTCGAACCAATGACATTTATAAAGCATAATCTTCGTATCAACAGAATATTCAATCTCTACGATATCTCTTAGAACACCGTAGTAGTCAAATTCGGGATCGGCATCGTAGACTGAGGCTCTCACACAAACTCCCAAATTTTTGGTATAATTAGCCTCCTCATCGACAAATGAATGATTGATAGGCTTATCAGTAGTTCTAAAGTTAAAGCCATTGATTGTATATCCGCTCAAACTGTCACGCCCCAGAACCAGAATACTGAAGAACGGGGACGTGCACAGCCAGCTACGTATAACGGAACGGCAACCATCCCGCTATACGGTCACGGCTGTCTAGCTATGTGAGGGTACGCTACAAACCATCAGTCTCTTAGGGTCAAATCAAGTTATTGTCTCAATCTCCACAAGTAATGATAGTAACAAGATATCAGACCACCAAATATACAATTGTAAGGCATCCCAAACATTACATATCCAGATGATCATGAAGCTAGTCGTACAAAATATAAGGACTAGCAAGAGTTAAGTCATACATGATCAACCTCGAGTTGCCAATCATGATTACAGTACGTAGGCAGACAGAAAGTAAAGTGCATCGAGCTAACAAGAGCTCGTCGGCTAAACGCCTCAAAAGAATATCAGTTAACAATACAGTGGGAGAAACAAAAAGAGAAAACCCACTCGTTGCCCGGGTTCCGTCTAGTGTTCACCATCGGGCTGGAAAGCAGGTAGATCCTTTACTGCTGCTCCGGTATCTGGCCATACAAAACCAGCTGGGTCAGACCCCAGAAAGAGCAAGTGCCACAAAGGAGGCCACGAAATAAGAACAAAAGCCAGCAATCAGCACAATAATATAATTACATAATAAGAGACAGTAATTTAAGAAAAAGGCATGATAGTTAGATATAAAAGACAAATCTTGTACAGAATCGATAAAAGACAGAACATATGGAAAGGCATGACAGGATGATATACGATGAGATGACCATGGGACTATTCAGATAGCCAGGTTACAACCCGTAAACCGAACAAGGACCGGGGTTGTAACCCTTCGTCTGAACGGAACTTGGTTTCTCCTACTATTTATCGGCAAGATAAAATACGCGAATTCAAGACTTGCAATTAAACATGATTAAGGTAAAGCACGAGTAATCATGTCATGTCATGACCTTGCACAGGATCAGGACAGGACAAGAGGGACTAGACTCCATCCAATCAATCACGGCCAAGCAAGTACTACGGCTTACTACTTTAACTAACTAGGGTTATCACAGACCTGATTACTAACAAGATGCAATGAGAATTCCAAGTCCGGTTACCTGTTTGTTACTACCTGAATGCTCCCAGCAAGAAAAGGAAAGATAGCATGATATAGCAGACACACTGTAGTAAGATACATGTATCCTAAGGTACCACGCTCGACGGCGGGCTGGAAGTGCGCTCATCTCGACGGATAGCAACAAATCCCATGTATATATATATAAGGCCGGGACCAAAGGGGCAACAGGTAACTGGGAAATTCTCCATGAACTAATTGATCAATCTAGTCATTAACCTAGCCAGATTCAGTATGAATCCCTGACCGTGGGAACCAGGGAGTCACGTCCTAGATATGATGCAAGACAATACGAGTGGATTGCACAAGCAAGCAGGAACGCCCACGGTGTCAAGACAGGTCAAGCTAAGTTATCAAGTCATGTCAAGTCAGGAGTGCGCCGCCACGGGCCACTATCAAGTTATCAAGATAATTCATGTCAGGGTACTTGTCAGGAGTGCGCCACGACGGGCCACTATCATGTTATGCTAGTTCCTTGTCATACCGTGCCATGTACAATAGTCATTCCAACATATTAAGTAAAATCAAGTTCATGACAAAAGGCGTAAGGATATAAAATGGGCATGAAATATCTAATAAAATATCAAAATACGGGTCAGGGGATGCGTACGCACAAAAGCACGCACGCAGGGGGAATGCATACGCATTATAACACGCACGCAGGAAGGCAGCGTATGTGAAAGTCACGCACGCTCAAGGGGAGCAGCGTAGGTGAAAAGTCACGCACGCTCAAGGGGCAGTGTGTGAAAGTCACGTACGCTACAGGGAGCAGTGTGTGAAAGTCACGCACGCTCAAGGGAGCAGTGTGTGAAAGTAACGCAGCTCAAGGGGCAGCTGCGTGAAAGTCATGCACGCTACAGGGAGCAATGTGTGAAAGTCACGCACGCTCAAGGGAGCAGCTGCGTGAAAGTCACGCACGCTCAAGGGAGCAGTGTGTGAAAGTCACGCACGCTCAAGGGAGCAGCTGCGTGAAAGTCACGCACGCTCAAGGGAGCAATGTGTGAAAGTCACGCACGCTCAAGGAGACACGCTTCCAACAGGAAGCGTACTCAAGCCTGCGTACGCAGCACTAAAGAGCGCGCGTAGCTCAGTGTGCATAGCTAAACAGCTCTGCACACTGCTCACTATCTTCTCCAATCAGCAAGAACACATGGCTGAAACCAAAACTTCAAAAGTTCATAACTTGGCCATCCGAACTCCAAATTCGGATTTCCAAGGCTCCAACTGGAGTGAAACTGAAAGCTCTTCCATATAGAAACATCAAAACTTATAGAAAACCAACATAAATAGCTCAAACCATGCAAAATCCAAAAATAGAAATAACTTAGATCTACATCAACAGAGACTCCAAATCATAAAAATCTAAGAACTAATGTTGATCTCCATGTCCTAAGCTAGCAAATGGACAAAGAAAAGAGGGTCCTCATGTAGTGGCAAGATGCACTTGCCTAGGGTTGGAGAGTTGTGTGGAGGAAGAAGAAGAAGAATTAATAGAGGAAAATAATGAGGAGAGAGAGTGTTAGGTGGGGATTTTAATAGGGAAGGATAAGTTGTGTTGAGGGTGGAGGTTAGCTAAGATGGTCCAATGCATAATAAACCAAACCAAACCAATTCCTTCTCCTATCCAAATAAAACCAAGCTCCATTAAATCAGAATTAATCCAGGAATGATAAATGACAATTAAACTACAATGCTAAGTATGAAATATACCACAACTTAACTGGTCAAGAAAAAATAAAAAATACTGGTCAGAAATACGATCACGTATAAAATACGTATCACGAATTTCGGGGCACTACATCCTACCCACCTTAAAATAATTCCGTCCTCAGAATTTAATCAAGAGGCTAGAGATGTCGGGATAGCTATACTATCGCAAGCAATCTATGCTACCAATCAATCATACAATCATACATGCAAGCAAGGAATCGAAGTGCATGGCATAAGGAAGACATTACACCTCACGAGCCAAACCGATTGGGATAACGTGATCGGATATCATCCTCACACTCCCACGTTTGACTCTCCAAGGAGCGATGAACTCAAGCAACATGGACTTAACTGATAGTCTTGCGCTTGAGGTCTCTCTCTTTGGTCAAACAGGGACACGGGCCTCTCCTTATTCGAAAAAGGTTGGTACCAATAACCGTTTTCGAATGATCTAGCACATGGCTCGGGTCCGGAATATACCGTTGTAGTTAGGACACATGGAACATGACATGTGCCCTCATAACGACGGTAGAAAAGTAAGATGAGAGGACACATATACCTCTCGGCCGATTCTGGATCTGGGCCTGGGCCAGGGCGAACTGCTGAGGCCTCTGCTGCTGGAAGGCCTGGGCCTGAGTCGGCAATAGACCCGGGAACGGGAGCTGCTGTGGTTGGTGAACTGGAGCTGGTTCTGGTGCTGGTGCTGGTGCTGGTCCCATAACCGAGGGACTAGTTACTGTCGACGATGATTTGTTTCTGAACGGGCAAGATCCTATCATGTGGTCCGGTGCTCCACAAGCCAAGCACAACCCCTGTGCTCTACGGCATTCAGAAATAACGTGCCCTGGCTTCCCGCAATGAGTGAAGCCCATTGCGGAAGACTGCTTCTGCTTCCGTTGCTGGGGATAGATCGGGGCAGAATGCTGTAAGGAGGTGACCGAATCTGTCCTCGTAGCTCCAATGGTCAAGGCCCTAGCTGCTGGGGCCGGTGCTGACGATTGGTTCATCTGGTCGTGAGACCGCTTCCGATCTCCGGTCCGGTCCATTATCCTTCGGGAAGTGTACTCATGCCTCCTCGCTGCTCGCAAGACGGCATCAAAAGTTGTGTGCTCGAACTGCTCGACTGCCAATATGATTTCCAAATGGAGCCCCTGCTGGAATCGCTGTGCTCTGTCTAGCTCGGTTGCCACCAAGGTGGGAGCAAATCGACTCAACCTTGAAAACTCGGCCGCATATCCGTCGACCGTCATGCTCATCTGCCTGAGATTACTAAACCTGGTCTGCAGGTCATATCTAGCCACTGCGTCGAAGTACTTGGTCTGGAACATATCACTGAATACCGCTCACATGACAGGCGTACCCAAACTCGCTGCTTGCATAGCCCACCAGCTGCGGGCTAGATCCAGTAACTGCAGGCGCACCACCGCCACATTCTCTGCTTCAGGGGTCCTGGCTGCCTCTAAGATCACTTCAATGTCCTGTAGCCAGGCATCTGCAGCAATAGCATCCTCGCTGCCGTCGAAGAAGGGAGGGTTCAGGCGCTTGAAATTGTTGACCGCACTGTTCCCTCGAGGACCACTTCTGTTCAGAGCTTCTTGTACTGCTTGCTGCAAGGCATCACCTCGACGATCCTGAGACGCAATCAACTCACGGATGAGCCCTATCAAGGCCCCATGCTCTGATCCTGCTGGCTGAACTGGCTGGACTGGGGGCACTGGTTCTCCAGGAGGTATGGCTCGGGAGGCGGCTGCTGAGGACTGATCTTGATCTTCTTGCTGTTGCTGGGCTGCTGGCTGAGCTCCTTCTGGCTGATCAACAGGAATGATGCCACTGAAGCAAATGACATCAGGGATATTAAGGAAGGACCAGGATGGAACAATGATGCTAGCATGTTATCAAGTCAGGAATCCAAGGATATAAGAATTACGAGTGGAGATCAAAGGCGAGTACAGATTGAGACATCTATCCGGTAAACCCTCACATTTCTTGATTGACAAGACCTGCATGGGCCACCACTTAAACTGTCACGCCCCAGAACCAGAATACTGAAGAACGGGGACGTGCACAGCCAGCTACGTATAACGGAACGGCAACCATCCCGCTATACGGTCACGGCTGTCTAGCTATGTGAGGGTACGCTACAAACCATCAGTCTCTTAGGGTCAAATCAAGTTATTGTCTCAATCTCCACAAGTAATGATAGTAACAAGATATCAGACCACCAAATATACAATTGTAAGGCGTCCCAAACATTACATATCCAGATGATCATGAAGCTAGTCGTACAAAATGTAAGGACTAGCAAGAGTTAAGTCATACATGATCAACCTCGAGTTGCCAATCATGATTACAGCCCGTAGGCAGACAGAAAGTAAAGTGCATCGAGCTAACAAGAGCTCGTCGGCTAAATGCCTCAAAAAAATATCAGTTAACAATACAGTGGGAGAAACAAAAAGAGAAAACCCACTCGTTGCTCGGGTTCCGTCTAGTGTTCACCATCGGGCTGGAAAGCAGGTAGATCCTTTGCTGCTGCTCCGGTATCTGGCCATACAAAACCAGCTGGGTCAGACCCCAGAAAGAGCAAGTACCACAAAGGAGGCCACGAAATAAGAACAAAAGCCAGCAATCAGCATAATAATATAATTACATAATAAGAGACAGTAATTTAAGAAAAAGGCATGATAGTTAGATATAAAAGACAAATCTTGTACAGAATCGATAAAAGACAGAACATATGGAAAGGCATGACAGGATGATATACGATGAGATGACCATGGGACTATTCAGATAGCCAGGTTACAACCCGTAAACCGAACAAGGACCGGGGTTGTAACCCTTCGTCTGAACGGAACTTGGTTTCTCCTACTATTTATCGGCAAGATAAAATACGCGAATTCAAGACTTGCAATTAAACATGATTAAGGTAAAGCACGAGTAATCATGTCATGTCATGACCTTGCACAGGATCAGGACAGGACAAGAGGGACTAGACTCCATCCAATCAATCACGGCCAAGCAAGTACTACGGCTTACTACTTTAACTAACTAGGGTTATCACAGACCTGATTACTAACAAGATGCAATGAGAATTCCAAGTTCGGTTACCTGTTTGTTACTACCTGAATGCTCCCAGCAAGAAAAGGAAAGATAGCATGATATAGCAGACACACTGTAGTAAGATACATGTATCCTAAGGTACCACGCTCGACGGCGGGCTGGAAGTGCGCTCATCTCGACGGATAGCAACAAATCCCATGTATATATATATAAGGCCGGGACCAAAGGGGCAACAGGTAACTGGGAAATTCTCTATAAACTAATTGATCAATCTAGTCATTAACCTAGCCAGATTCAGTATGAATCCCTGACCGTGGGAACCAGGGAGTCACGTCCTAGATATGATGCAAGACAATACGAGTGGATTACACAAGCAAGCAGGAACGCCCACGGTGTCAAGACAGGTCAAGCTAAGTTATCAAGTCATGTCAAGTCAGGAGTGCGCCGCCACGGGCCACTATCAAGTTATCAAGATAATTCATGTCAGGGTACTTGTCAGGAGTGCGCCACGACGGGCCACTATCATGTTATGCTAGTTCCTTGTCATACCGTGCCATGTACAATAGTCATTCCAACATATTAAGTAAAATCAAGTTCATGACAAAAGGCGTAAGGATATAAAATGGGCATGAAATATCTAATAAAATATCAAAATACGGGTCAGGGGATGCGTACGCACAAAAGCACGCACGCAGGGGGAATGCATACGCATTATAACACGCACGCAGGAAGGCAGCGTATGTGAAAGTCACGCACGCTCAAGGGGAGCAGCGTAGGTGAAAAGTCACGCACGCTCAAGGGGCAGTGTGTGAAAGTCACGGACGCTACAGGGAGCAGTGTGTGAAAGTCACGCACGCTCAAGGGAGCAGTGTGTGAAAGTAACGCAGCTCAAGGGGCAGCTGCGTGAAAGTCATGCACGCTACAGGGAGCAATGTGTGAAAGTCACGCACGCTCAAGGGAGCAGCTGCGTGAAAGTCACGCACGCTCAAGGGAGCAGTGTGTGAAAGTCACGCACGCTCAAGGGAGCAGCTGCGTGAAAGTCACACACGCTCAAGGGAGCAGTGTGTGAAAGTCACGCACGCTCAAGGAGACACGCTTCCAACAGGAAGCGTACTCAAGCCTGCGTACGCAGCACTAAAGAGCGCGCGTAGCTCAGTGTGCGTAGCTAAACAGCTCTGCACACTGCTCACTATCTTCTCCAATCAGCAAGAACACATGGCTGAAACCAAAACTTCAAAAGTTCATAACTTGGCCATCCGAACTCCAAATTCGGATTTCCAAGGCTCCAACTGGAGTGAAACTGAAAGCTCTTCCATATAGAAACATCAAAACTTATAGAAAACCAACATAAATAGCTCAAACCATGCAAAATCCGAAAATAGAAATAACTTAGATCTACATCAACAGAGACTCCAAATCATAAAAATCCAAGAACTAATGTTGATCTCCATGTCCTAAGCTAGCAAATGGACAAAGAAAAGAGGGTCCTCATGTAGTGGCAAGATGCACTTGCCTAGGGTTGGAGAGTTGTGTGGAGGAAGAAGAAGAAGAATTAATAGAGGAAAATAATGAGGAGAGAGAGTGTTAGGTGGGGATTTTAATAGGGAAGGATAAGTTGTGTTGAGGGTGGAGGTTAGCTAAGATGGTCTAATGCATAATAAACCAAACCAAACCAATTCCTTCTCCTATCCAAATAAAACCAAGCTCCATTAAATCAGAATTAATCCAGGAATGATAAATGACAATTAAACTACAATGATAAGTATGAAATATACCACAACTTAACTGGTCAAGAAAAAATAAAAAATACTGGTCAGAAATACGATCACGTATAAAATACGTATCACGAATTTCGGGGCACTACATCCTACCCACCTTAAAATAATTCCGTCCTCGGAATTTAATCAAGAGGCTAGAGATGTCGGGATAGCTATACTATCGCAAGCAATCTATGCTACCAATCAATCATACAATCATACATACAAGCAAGGAATCGAAGTGCAAGGCATAAGGAAGACATTACACCTTACGAGCCAAACCGATTGGGATAACGTGATCGGATATCATCCTCACACTCCCACGTTTGACTCTCCAAGGAGCGATGAACTCAAGCAACATGGACTTAACTGATAGTCTTGCGCTTGAGGTCTCTCTCTTTGGTCAAACAGGGACACGGGCCTCTCCTCATACGAAAAAGGTTGGTACCAATAACCGTTTTCGAATGATCTAGGACATGGCTCGGGTCCGGGATATACCGTTGTAGTTAGGACACATGGAACATGACATGTGCCCTCATAACGACGGTAGAAAAGTAAGATGAGAGGACACATATACCTCTCGGCCGATTCTGGATCTGGGCCTGGGCCAGGCGAACTGCTGAGGCCTCTGCTGCTGGAAGGCCTGGGCCTGAGTCGGCAATGGACCCGGGAACGGGAGCTGCTGTGGTTGGTGATCTGGAGCTGGTTCTGGTGCTGGTGCTGGTGCTGGTCCCATAACCGAGGGACTAGTTACTGTCGACGATGATCTGTTTCTGAACGGGCAAGATCCTATCATGTGGTCCGGTGCTCCACAAGCCAAGCACAACCCCTGTGCTCTACGGCATTCAGAAATAACGTGCCCTGGCTTCCCGCAATGAGTGAAGCCCATTGCGGAAGACTGCTTCTGCTTCCGTTGCTGGGGATAGATCGGGGCAGAATGCTGTAAGGAGGTGACCGAATCTGTCCTCGTAGCTCCAATGGTCAAGGCCCTAGCTGCTGGGGCCGGTGCTGACGATTGGTTCATCTGGTCGTGAGACCGCTTCCGATCTCCGGTCCGGTCCATTATCCTTCGGGAAGTGTACTCATGCCTCCTCGCTGCTCGCAAGACGGCATCAAAAGTTGTGTGCTCGAACTGCTCGACTGCCAATATGATTTCCAAATGGAGCCCCTGCTGGAATCGCTGTGCTCTGTCTAGCTCGGTTGCCACCAAGGTGGGAGCAAATCGACTCAACCTTGAAAACTCGGCCGCATATCCGTCGACCGTCATGCTCATCTGCCTGAGATTACTAAACCTGGTCTGCAGGTCATATCTAGCCACTGCGTCGAAGTACTTGGTCTGGAACATATCACTGAATACCGCCCACATGACAGGCGTACCCAAACTCGCTGCTTGCATAGCCCACCAGCTGCGGGCTAGATCCAGTAACTGCAGGCGCACCACCACCACATTCTCTGCTTCAGGGGTCCTGGCTGCCTCTAAGATCACTTCAATGTCCTGTAGCCAGGCATCTGCAGCAATAGCATCCTCGCTGCCGTCGAAGAAGGGAGGGTTCAGGCGCTTGAAATTATTGAACGCACTGTTCCCTCGAGGACCACTTCTGTTCAGAGCTTCTTGTACTGCTTGCTGCAAGGCATCACCTCGACGATCCTGAGACGCAATCAACTCACGGATGAGCCCTATCAAGGCCCCATCCTCTGATCCTGCTGGCTGAACTGGCTGGACTGGGGGCACTGGTTCTCCAGGAGGTATGGCTCGGGAGGCGGCTGCTGAGGACTGATCTTGATCTTCTTGCTGTTGCTGGGCTGCTGGCTGAGCTCCTTCTGGCTGATCAACAGGAATGATGCCACTGAAGCAAATGACATCAGGGATATTAAGGAAGGACCAGGATGGAACAATGATGCTAGCATGTTATCAAGTCAGGAATCCAAGGATATAAGAATTACGAGTGGAGATCAAAGGCGAGTACAGATTGAGACATCTATTCGGTAAACCCTCATATTTCTTGATTGACAAGACCTGCATGGGCCACCACTTAAACTGTCACGCCCCAGAACCAGAATACTGAAGAACGGGGACGTGCACAGCCAGCTACGTATAACGGAACGGCAACCATCCCGCTATACGGTCACGGCTGTCTAGCTATGTGAGGGTACGCTACAAACCATCAGTCTCTTAGGGTCAAATCAAGTTATTGTCTCAATCTCCACAAGTAATGATAGTAACAAGATATCAGACCACCAAATATACAATTGTAAGGCGTCCCAAACATTACATATCCAGATGATCATGAAGCTAGTCATACAAAATGTAAGGACTAGCAAGAGTTAAGTCATACATGATCAACCTCGAGTTGCCAATCATGATTACAGCCCGTAGGCAGACAGAAAGTAAAGTGCATCTAGCTAACAAGAGCTCGTCGGCTAAACGCCTCAAAAGAATATCAGTTAACAATACAGTGGGAGAAACAAAAAGAGAAAACCCACTCGTTGCCCGGGTTTCGTCTAGTGTTCACCATCGGGCTGGAAAGCAGGTAGATCCTTTGCTGCTGCTCCGGTATCTGGCCATACAAAACCAGCTAGGTCAGACCCCAGAAAGAGCAAGTGCCACAAAGGAGGCCACGAAATAAGATCAAAAGTCAGCAATCAGCACAATAATATAATTACATAATAGGAGACAGTAATTTAAGAAAAAGGCATGATAGTTAGATATAAAAGACAAATCTTGTACAGAATCGATAAAAGACAGAACATATGGAAAGGCATGACAGGATAATATACGATGAGATGACCATGGGACTATTCAGATAGCCAGGTTACAACCCGTAAACCGAACAAGGATCGGGGTTGTAACCCTTCGTCTGAACGGAACTTGGTTTCTCCCACCATTTATCGGCAAGATAAAATACGCGAATTCAAGACTTGCAATTAAATATGATTAAGGTAAAGCACGAGTAATCATGTCATGTCATGACCTTGCACAGGATCAGGACAGGACAAGAGGGACTAGACTCCATCCAATCAATCACGGCCAAGCAAGTACTACGGCTTACTACTTTAACTAACTAGGGTTATCACAGACCTGATTACTAACAAGATGCAATGAGAATTCCAAGTCCGGTTACCTGTTTGTTACTACCTGAATGCTCCCAGCAAGAAAAGGAAAGATAGCATGATATAGCAGACACACTGTAGTAAGATACATGTGTCCTAAGGTACCACGCTCGACGGCGGGCTAGAAGTGCGCTCATCTCGATGGATAGCAACAAATCCCATGTATATATATATAAGGCCGAGACCAAAAGGGCAACAGGTAACTGGGAAATTCTCCATGAACTAATTGATCAATCTAGTCATTAACCTAGCCAGATTCAGTATGAATCCCTGACCGTGGGAACCAGGGAGTCACGTCCTAGACATGATGCAAGACAATACGAGTGGATTGCACAAGCAAGCAGGAACGCCCACGGTGTCAAGACAGGTCAAGCTAAGTTATCAAGTCATGTCAAGTCAGGAGTGCGCCGCCACGGGCCACTATCAAGTTATCAAGATAATTTATGTCAGGGTACTTGTCAGGAGTGCGCCACGACGGGCCACTATCATGTTATGCTTGTTCCTTGTCATACCGTGCCATGTACAATAGTCATTCCAACATATTAAGTAAAATCAAGTTCATGACAAAAGGCATAAGGATATAAAATGGGCATGAAATATCTAATAAAATATCAAAATACGGGTCAGGGGATGCGTACGCACAAAAGCACGCACGCAGGGGGAATGCATACGCATTATAACACGTACGCAGGAAGGCAGCGTATGTGAAAGTCACGCACGCTCAAGGGGAGCAGCGTAGGTGAAAAGTCACGCACGCTCAAGGGGCAGTGTGTGAAAGTCACGTACGCTACAGGGAGCAGTGTGTGAAAGTCACGCACGCTCAAGGGAGCAGTGTGTGAAAGTCACACACGCTCAAGGGGGCAGCTGCATGAAAGTCACGCACGCTACAGGGAGCAATGTGTGAAAGTCACGCACGCTCAAGGGAGCAGCTGCGTGAAAGTTATGCATGCTCAAGGGAGCAGTGTGTGAAAGTCACGCACGTTCAAGGGAGCAGCTGCGTGAAAGTCACGCACGCTCAAGGGAGCAATGTGTGAAAGTCACGCACGCTCAAGGAGACACGCTTCCAACAGAAAGCGTACTCAAGCCTGCGTACGCAGCGCTAAAGAGCGCGCGTAGCTCAGTATGCGTAGCTAAACAGCTCTGCACACTGCTCACTATCTTCTCCAATCAGCAAGAACACTTGGCTGAAACCAAAACTTCAAAAGTTCATAACTTGGCCATCCGAACTCCAAATTCGGATTTCCAAGGCTCCAACTGGAGTGAAACTGAAAGCTCTTCCATATAGAAACATCAAAACTTATAGAAAACCAACATAAATAGCTCAAACCTTGCAAAATCCGAAAATAGAAATAACTTAGATCTACATCAACAGAGACTCCAAATCATAAAAACCCAAGAACTAATGTTGATCTCCATGTCCTAAGCTAGAAAATGGACAAAGAAAAGAGGGTCCTCATATAGTGGCAAGATGCACTTGCCTAGGGTTGGAGAGTTGTGTGGAGGAAGAAGAAGAAGAATTAGTAGAGAAAAATAATGAGGAGAGAGAGTGTTAGGTGGGGATTTTAATAGGGGAGGATAAGTTGTGTTGAGGGTGGAGGTTAGCTAAGATGGTCCAATGCATAATAAACCAAACCAAACCAATTCCTTCTCCTATCCAAATAAAACCAAGCTCCATTAAATCAGAATTAATCCAGGAATGATAAATGACAATTAAACTACAATGCTAAGTATGAAATATACCACAACTTAACTGGTCAAGAAAAAATGAAAAATACTGGTCAGAAATACGATCACGTATAAAATACGTATCACGAATTTCGGGGCACTACACCAACACTTTGCCTTCTTGCTCGGTCCAATAGAAATTGCTCTTAGCCCTTTGTTCTGCAACTGTGTACCAGGACGGAAGACCTAGTGTAGGTAGTATTAGAAAAGTCATTAGACATAGTGTAGGTAGTAACATATTGAATTTGGAATGGCTAATGATTATAATCCTTACGTAATTTTGGAACCACGACAAAAACTTCATATCGACCTCTCTAGCAAGATCATCATTATTAATATCAGGTCTTTTCATTCTAATCTCAGCTCTAAAAGTACTGTAATAATAGGGAGAAACGTTACCACACTTCTAAATATCGAATTTAGAATGACTAAATGGTGTCGCTTACATTTCAATATCTTCCATCTCTTGGATACCGCTATTGAGGCATATATACCGATGTGCGGCCTCAAACTCATCGTCATCCAACCATCGTAATTTAGTCACACTTATCGGCTTCCCCCCTACATTGAAGATTGTACGGATCCCTTCAATTGGTGCATTGATATCACCTTTATCATTCCTCGGTGCTCTATTACAATTTGTTCAGACATAAGTATCGAAGTAGATTAAGCAGAAGTTAAAAACCTCCTCAATGATGTACGCTTCGCACATTGAAGCTTCTACATGAGCCTTATTGCCTACTTTCTTGTTCAGGTGACCTAGATATCTATAAGAAATAAATTGAATATTAGAATTATTTAAATAAAAAATTACAAATTTAAAGATTATTTTATACCTCTCAAATGGGTACATCCATCGATAATGGACGGGAGCACCGACACGTGCTTTGTATGCAAGATGAATCGGCAAATGTTCCATACTATCAAAGAAGCTGGGAGAGAATACCCTTTCTAACTTGTACAACGTCACTACAACTTTTTCCTCAAGTTTTAGCATATGGTGCACCGTTAACTTACTTGAACACAAATCTCTAAAGAAGATAGATAACTCAGCCAGTAGAGTCCACACATGAGAAGGTAGCATCTCTCTAAAAGCGATAGAAAGTAATCGATCTATGAAAATATGACAATCATGACTTTTTATCCCTATCAACCTGCGTTCGTTGAGATCGACACATCTCGCCAGATTCGATACGTAACCGTCAGGAAATCTCAACTTTGAAATCTATTTACATATTATTAGTTTATCATCCCTACTCAATGTAAATGTTGCTTGAGGCTTCACCCAGTTACCATTGGACCTTTGCAACAGATGCAACTCTGGACGCTTATAAATAATTTCTAAGTCCTTCCTTGCTTTAATATTGTCTTTCGTTTTTTTTCTTAATATCCATCACAGTATTAAATATGTTCTCAAATATTTTTTTCAATATGCATGGCATCAAGATTGTTTCTTATGAGATTGTCCGGCCAATAAGGCAAATCCCAAAAGATACTCCGTTTCGTCCAATTGTGATGTTGTCCGAAGCCTTCAATGTGATGGCCCAATCCCGGATTTTCTATGACAATAGGTAAATCTCGAACCTCTTCCATAACTGCATCTCCTGTTAATCTCAACGGGGGAAGAGATACTTCCCGTTTACCAGCCCTAGAGTCATCTCTGTTCCTTCTCCACGAATGTGACGAAGAAAGAAACTGGCGGTGGCAATCAAAAAAATATGCCTTTCCTCAATTCTTATGGCGGAATGCCTTACTCTTCCCCATGCATATCGGACATGACATAATACCATGAGTACTACATCCCGATAACATCCCGTAAGCTAGAAAATCGTTGATGGTCCACATGAGCATCGCCCTTATCCAAAAGTTCTACTCCATCGATATATCAAACATCTGGACGCCAAACTGCCATAATTGTTTCAACTCGTCCACCAACGGTTGCAAGTAGATATCGATGTTCTTTTTTGGATTTCTTGGACCAGGTATGATAAGTATGAGTAACATGTAAGAAGTTTTTAGGCACATCCACGATGGTAGATTGTACGGTTTCAAAATCACCGGTCAACAAGAGTATTGCGTCCCCGACTGTCCAAATGGAGTGAATCCATCAGAACATAAAGCCAATCGAACATTCCTAGGCTCCACAGCAAAATCAGGATGACATCAATCAAAATGCTTCCATGCTTCTCCTTCGGAAGGATGAGATAATTCTTCTTCATCTATCTTCCGTTCTTTGTTATGCCGTGTCATGTGTTGTGCAGTATTTGCAGACATATACATCCTCTACAGCATCTTTATGATTGGCAAGAACTGTATGTACTTGTACCGGCGCATCCGCGTCCGGGCAATTGATTTTCCTTTGCCCCAGATTGGCTTGTACAGGTCCTCGTCATAGAAAATGCATTTGTCCATTATTAATCTCTCACGTGCCAAATTTGTTGGTTGCCGATATTCAAAATGATCTCCGAGAGTATAATCTCTCACCTCGGTATTGAAGAAGGACTGAGATTATGAAGCCGGAGATTCTTCTTGATTAATCCACACGATGTAGTTTGACATAAAACCCTTCTTGTAAAGGTGCTCTCTCACGAGTGAAACCTCTCTAAATGGTATATTCTTACATTTGACACAAGGGTACCTTATGCGCCTTCCGTCTATGAAATCGGCATGGCTACTTGCATATATGAGAAATTGCTCGACGCCCGCCTTGAAATCGTCCGTCAAGCCAATCATACTCTCATGTTGCCGATTTTACATCCACGAACGGTCAAGTAAGTATCGACTCATTGTTCTAATCCACGTGAATAATTCTGCACCAAGAATTAAGATGCTATATATCACTTGGTATCATAAAACAAACCTAGTATAACTTGGTATGACGTACCCCTCACGTTAATTCACTCATAGAACAAACCTAGTATAATTAGGTATCACGTTGATACTCAAGTATATATCGCATTGATTAATCAATTACCTTAGTAATCTAAAACTACTACACCTATTTATTTCGTGTCCGTGTCCCGTCAAATTTCTAAAACTATTATACCGATAAATTTCTATTTATCTACTATACCCACTACTATACCGATAAATTTAAAATACAAAATTAAAATTGAAACCCTAGAACATGTTGAGAAAACACAAACAAAGCATAAATAAAAATAAAAGCAAATTAGGGTTTAGGGTTTCGGACCTTGAAGAGGTTGGTCACGGAGAGGATCTCGGAGAAGGAGGGACGTCGGAGGGTGGTGCCGGAGGGGGGGACGCCGGAGGGGGGTCGCCGGAGGGGGCACGACGGAGGAGGAGAAGAGAGAGGGTGTACGGGGTTTCGAAGGAGGAGAAGAGGGGGGAACGGAGTGGGGGAGCACGCCAGAGGGAGGTGGTCGCCGGAGGTGGGGGCTGGACGGAGGAGGAGAAGAGGGGGTGGTTAGGGGGTTCGATCGGAGGAGGAGAAGAGGAAGGGGCCGGAGTGGGGGAGGGCGCCGGAAGGGGGCACAGTCGGGGGGGTGATCGCCGGTCGGGGGGGGAAGGGGGAGGAGAGAGAAGGATTTTGAGAGTGAGAGAGAGATTGTGAAATTTTCAAAATTTAAGTAACTTTCGAATTTTCATGGCAAATTAGCGACAAAAATTTTCCGTCGCTACGCCATCGCTACATGGAAATGTGGACATTTACAGTAGCTTAGCGACGTATATATCTGTCGCAAATCAGTCAGTTGACATATTCCGTCGCTAAATGGTTGCTGTTCCGTCGCTAAACTTATAAAAAATTTAAGTGAAAAAATTCGTCGCCCGTAAGTCGCTAGTCGGTCGCTAATTGGCGAGTGATTACGCCGTCGCTAATTTTCAGTCGCTATTTGCCTGTATTTTGGTAGTGAAAACTCATGTTAATATCCATTATCATCACTAAATTTTTTAAAATCAGTATTTTCGAATTCAGCACTATGATTACTTTAGATTTGATTAATCGTGAGGCCTTTTTCATTTTGAACCTATTTGCAAAATACTTGAAATTGAAAAATAATATTACTTTTGTTTGATAAAAGTACACCCAAGTATAACGAGGGAAATCATCAACTATAACAAAAGCATAGAGTTTACCGCTGAGACTAGCGATGCTACTAGGACCAAATAAATCTATATTAATTAACTGTAACGGTCTAGAAGTGTTTACAGCGTTGATGGATTTAAAAGATGACCTAGTTGCCTTATTCTTTTCACAGTATGAATATACCATATCTCTCTTGAAGGTAATTTATGGGCGTAATTTTACCAGCTTTTTAGTGCATAGCCTTAAAATAGTGTCCATGTTTGCATGTCCTAGCCTCATATGCCATAGCCATCTTTCATCATGATTGACTACTAGGCACTTTTCTGTACTATTAGTACGTTCTAGAAAGAAATTATAAATATTGTCTCCCCCGATACCTTCATATACGGGATCCGTAGTAGACATATCTTATATAGAACATTTGTCTTTCACAAAATTGACACCATAACCATTATCTGCCAAATGACTTATGCTCAATAGCTTATGTTTTAATTATGTGACTAGACAAACGTCTTTTATTTTTGGGTGGGAAGACATACCAACAGTACATATTCCTATAAAATAACCTCAAAGATTATTGTCAAAGAAAACATAGCCTTCTCTCTTCAACGATAGCGTAGTGAATAAGGATGCATCATTTGTCATCTGCTACAAATATCTGCTATTGAGTATCCACTTGCTTTTAGCATGAGGGAGTTAAGGGTCTACCTATAAAACGAGTAGATATAACCTTTGGTACCCATTTCATCAAGGGTCCATTATGATTAGTCTTAGGAATCCAAGCAAGTATATTTGTGTCAACTAGCTTTCTAATTCTATAATACTATGATATGTGCCCATGTGTACCACACTACATGCATATGATTTTTGAAAATGTGTTTTTGGTTTCTACGTCGACAAATTTCTTGTGTCTTTCTTGGAAACCTGTATGCGAAAGCATGATTGTGAAAATATGTTGCTTTTTTGGTTTAGTCCGTTTAGGTGTATATTTGGTATTAGGACTAACCTTAGGCCATGAACATGGATGAACTGTTTGCCTAACTTAATCTCTAACTTTTTAGAGATAACACAAGACCCCTCGAATTTAACAATCATATCCGTAAGACTTTGCTTAGTGACTAAGTGTCTCTTCTTCTCTATGTCATAAAGTTTTTGCACCTTGAAATAGTATTTTTTTCTTTTCTATGGTGAGGATAGACTCATCATAGTCCAATTTAAGTTTGGCTATCTCCTCCGTGCTACCGGTAGTAGATGTCTCTTAAATATCTTTAATAAGATTAGACAATCTAGCTACTTCAGTTGTGTATGCCTTAATCTCTCTGCAAGATTGCTTATACATGTCCAATACATTTATGTGTTTTTCAAGTAGTTCAATGAAGGTATTTTCTAATTCATCGAAAGTAAAATCATCATACAGAGGATTTTCAGATACCTTATCGTATGCTATTAGATAGACATTTATACTGCTGCTGGGTCTGTCCTCCTCCTCTGATTCATTGGTCTCACTTTCGTACCACATGCTTGTATCTACGTACTTTCGACCAGTTGTAGCTTTTTTGCTCGATCTCGATCGGTCGTATTGACTGATCTTCTTCCTTAGTGGATAGTCCTTCTTTATATGCCCTAACTTCTTACATTCGTAGCAGATAGTTTCTTCTTCGTTACTTTCGTGGATGTTTTTCTTCTTTCAGTTTGATCACTAAGAATTTCCTGAAGTTTTTAACCAGCAGGAGTTGTTCATCACTATCGAAATCTTCTTCATCAGAATTATTGTATAAGATTCTTTTGGCTTGAGTTTTGAAGGTGATTAATTTCTCTTTGGGAGTTGCTTCTTTAAAATTTTGTAAGTCCTTCTCATGGCTCATGAGCTTGCCCATTAGTGTCTCCAATGTCATCGTGGTGAGGTCGTTTTTTTCTATGATCGCGGTGGCCTTCGGATTTTAGTTCTTTATTAGAGCCGCTGTACCTACCTGATCTTCTCATGATTGCTATAATCCTTACTAAGAGATTGTAAAGTATTAGTAATATCAAGAAAGAGTGAACATCTGTGTAATTGAATCATCAAGTTTTAACTTGAAAGACTCGTATTCCTGTGTCAATCTACTGATTTTGGATTCCTTCACTTGGGAAGTCCCTTCATGAGTTACCTCAAGAAGCCTCTAAATTTCATTAGGCGGTTTCTTGTAACCGTCTTTAACTATCGACCAAAGATCGAAGTCCAGTGACTTTAGAAAGAAACTCTTCCGTATTTTTTAGTAGGTATAATTCATTCCATCAAATAGTTAGGATCTATCTGTGGATTGCTCTTCACCATTGAATATAGATTTAACGGCTGTAATAGATATACATACTCTCTAGATGGTTATATATATGTATAACCTGCTCTAATACAAATTGTAGGACCATTGAGCACCTCTAGTGGGGGTAAACAGAGGGTAAACGCGTGCAGCAAAAAATATCACCAATTAAAAAATATCAAACCTTATATACTTTGGTAGGTAAATGATAGTAAATGAATTATAGTAAAGTAAGAGTCAAGAAGATCAAACTCAGTGAAATAGCGGTATATACTGATATCCCTCTGAGAGGACTAGTCCAGTCTCGAGTACTCTTCTCAGTGTTAATATACTATGGCACAGCTAATTGAGAGCTTGAAGTCTCTTACAACACCGTGCTTGGCGACGAGCGCACGGCCGACTCCAGAGGGCGATTTAAAAACTGAAATATTTTCTAAATGCAGCCTCCGATATAACTCTTCAACACCAAACCCTAAATCAAACAAAAACTATATTGGCTTGGCTAAGAGAAGTATAGGCTTGATTTGAAAGTGTAGCTCGTAAGAAATACTTAGGAATGAATAGAGAAGAGAAGGAATGAGTGATTTGGAAATGTGAAAGCCTTTCTCTATTTATAGTATTTTTGTAGACGGAATTCGTATTGAGTGTAGACAGAGTTCGGATGCAGAAATATTATATTCGAATGTTAGATGCAGATTTAAAGGGAATTCAAAACTAATATGAAAACTAACTAGATCGAACTCGGGCCAAACTCGAGCCAAGTTTTGCGAGGGTCAGAATAGTACATTTTGGGCCAAATCTGTTGAGTTTTGGGCTTTTTAGAAAGTATACTCTGGATATTTATATGTAGATGATAGGTAGGCTATAATATTTATGGACTGAGAAAACCTAAGTCAGTACGGATCTTGATCAACCTTATATTTTTTCTAGACTTAATAAAAGTTAAAATACAGAAGAAAATATAAAAAATATTCATCTTGATTCTATTGCTTTTGGGTTCTTGATGAAGACGCAATGTTTGTACTTTGTGGCTGTAGGACGCAGGCTTGAAACCTGTAAGCCTGTAGCAGTATATGTATTTTGCGTATCGACAAAAGTAGACATTGATTATCAAAATCAGGTGTACTCATTAACCAATAGGCCAACAAGCACATCTGATGGTGGTCGAAAGTCAACTCTCTGACCAGTCCACCACAAGCTACTGCTGCTTCTGACACTCACTGCCCTCCACATCCGGTCAGCCCACCCTTTGACGGGACCTCCTGCTGTCTAGCGGACAGGCACGGGTACCCTACGTCCAGCAGGGCGGCTGGTGCTGGTTTCGGCCCTCCCTATGTCCCAATCGGGCCTCTATCTTTTTGTTTGTCCATTTTGACGGGGAGCCCTCCTCCTTGTGTCGACCCGGCCACCACCATATTTGCTGTCGAGTCTCTTTCTAGTACGGAGGCACGGGCACCCTTTTGTATCTGCCTACTCCCCCTAGTACCCGTTCCACCTTTTGGCTAGCGAGCATCAACCAGGCACTAAACTCTAGTCAATTTAGATGGGATCTCTCTCCAATTGGAGCCTTCATTATGGCCTCTGCATGGAATGACATTAGAAAGACGAGGCCATTTTATGAAACAATGTTTAATTTTTGGCTCCCTAGCATCCCTCGAAAATGGTCAACCATGATATAGAGAGCGATGAGGCAGAAGCTCCCTACCGATGAGATACTTGGCACGCTTGGTTTCTACCTTGCGTCGAGATGCCATTGCTGTACTGAGCTGAAAGGAGAGAACATCAACCACATTCTGGTTTACAATGTTTTGGCTCGTGAGATCTGGGGTCACTTCGGCTGGCTTCACCTTATGGACTCTCAGAGCTTCTTCTCTCTGTCGAGCATCTTGGATGCATGGGGACGAATGCTCCTTTCCATGCCCATCATATTGCTGTAGCTACCATTATTTGGGTCTTGTGGAATAATAGGAACAAAGCTAGGTTCGAGGGTTCAGTCTTGTCCAGCCCGCAATTGATCGTGGGGACATGTTATCAAATTGCGGTGGTGGAGCCCTTCTTCCCGTGCTCGGAGCAGGCCTATTTTTGCTTTTTGTTGTCTGTTTTTGGTTTTCCTGTGTTGCCTTTTGTTTTTGGCTGGCACTTGGGTTTTGGCGGGGAGATTTTGCTTTCTTTCCCTGTTCGTTTAGTTTTATTTTTTCTTCGGGGCAGAAGGGTATACTTGTATAGGTTGCCTTCCTTTTGGCCACGCTTTTCCTTTATCAAAAAATATATTTTATATTAAAACTAATATATATATATATATATATATATATATATATATATATATATATATATTGAAAAAAAAAAAAAAAAAAAAAATATATATATATATATATTGAGAAAGAAGATATTATGTATGATAAAGGCCAAAATGATGGCCGCCTTTACAAGTATCCCCCCAAAAAGCGTAAAAAGGAATACTCCAACCCAAAACAAATTCCAAAAAAATAAATAAGAAGGATCACCCGCTGACCACCGTGTAATGCTTACACTACCGCTTAACATTCCCCACTTGCTGATTAACTTCTAATATCAAACGAGTACCGTAAACACTACCAAAATACATGTATTTACCGACGGCCTTATCCGTCGGTAGTCCGTCGCCAAAAATAAATACCGACGGATTACCGACGGATATTTTGGTAAAACAGCCGTCGGGAATAACCTCGTCGCTAAAACATATCCGTCGCTACTCCGTCGCTCAGCGACGACTTAACGAAGGAATACCGTCGGCGCATTTAGATATATATAGCGACGGATTACCGACTAGCTTTCGTCAAAACATGTATCAGGATATAGAGTTAGCGACGGAAAACTCCGTCGCTTATGAGTCGGCAAAATCGTATCAGTGATTTTCTGATACCCAATATCCGTCGCTAATCCGTCGTAAATTTGTCGGCAAAAGCGTATCAGAGATTTTCCCATACGGCAGGTCGTCGATATGCCGTCGCTAATCCGCCGAGGTGTACGACGGATTAGCGTCGTATTAGCGACAAAACGTCCGTCGCTAACTGCAAAATTTATGGACATCAAACAGAACCAGGTCGACGGATATTCCGTCGCTAAACCGTCGCTCAATGTAAAATACTCCAGGTAGCGACGGATATTACGTCGCCAATCCGTCGATACATTAAATTCCTACAGTTAGCGACGGATAGTCCGTCGCCAATCCGTCGCTTTATTGAAATGCTCCAGGTAGCGACGGTTTTTACGTCGCCACTCCGTCGCTAAACTCAGTTTCTCCAGTTAGCGACGGACTATCCGTCGCTGAGTGGTCGCCAGTCCATCGCTAACTTCTAATTTTTGAAAAAAAATACTGCAAACAGACTCTTTCCTGTTTATACAACACATCCAACACAATATCAAACATGTAAAATATCCATATACAACACCATATATCCATATCCAACACGAATATCCAACGTATCCAATATCCAACACCATATATCCATATGCAAAATATCCATATCCGACACCAATATCCAACAAAATATTACCAACACAATATATCCAATATCCAACATTAAATTATCCAAACATAAAAAAAATATCCGAACATACAATGTATCCAAATGTCTACAAAAATTTCGGCAGCACCTCCTTTGTATATCAGATCATCGCTTATAACCCAGCGTAGGTATATATCCAAAAATCACATAGACGAAATATGCACATACGAATTTAATGCACACCAATTATCCAAGAATAGACATCAATTATACTGAAGAGTAACCTAATATCCGTCGTAATACTGAAAATTTATCTTCAAGTGTGAGAACGGATGGCTCAGAATACACAACCCAAAATTCATTCTAGCATACATTAGTGTGAATCATCTATGTTCTGTACATATGGTGTAGTATATGATCTTATCGTATCTAGTATCTGAAGAACGTAACAGAATCAAGATGAACTCACATAATGTAATACTAAGACATCATCTACTACTATATAAGATATAGTGATAGGTTGTCGTATCATCATTGCCGAGGGATGAGGGTCGGAGGACAGTCAACTTATCTACGGCTACATAGTTTCTGCCTCGCCAGTCGAATGGCTGCAGGGACTATATATGTCCTGATCACCATGTCGTACCATAGATTAATGCAAATGGAGCTGGAAACAAAATACAGAAACCAAAAAACAAAATACAGAATCCAATCCCTGGGTTCGCCGAAAATACGAAACACAGAATCCAATCCCTGTATTTTAAGTGTGAGAACGGATGGCTCAGAAGACAACCAAACCGGAGAGGATACTCCAAGAGATACATCTGAGTAGGACGTATACTCTGAGAGATCACCCTTACAGAAATGATATCAGTAGTGGGATCGAATGTTGGAGAAGATATTATCACAGTATACGTCCTCTCCTCCACGATGGCTCTAGACCCATCTGCTCGTCCCTGCTTCCATTCTTCTTATTTGACTCTCTCAGCCACACATGATATCCAGCTCAAGTGTAGAGTAGGCGGAAAAGAAGGGGGCAGGAATAGGAGGGGGAAGCAGCACAGCCGGCGGCATGACCCGGAGAAAGTACAGAGGTTTTCTTCAACATACGTAGGAGAACTATAAGGATATATGTAAACACAACATATCATCTTGTCAAAGACCCAAAATGTGACAACCATGTTACCGCGGTGTCGGAAGACTAACATGTCATAATTTTATAAGCCGTGTGTTTTGACATAATCCTCCCAACCGGATTTCAGTTCTATGTAATAATGCGAGATTACGACACAGGAGGAAAGAGTTGGGATGATTATGTCAAAACACACGGCTTATAAAATTATGACATATTAGTCTTCCGACACCGCGGTAACATGGTTGTCACATTAAGGGTCTTTGACAAGATGACATATTGTGAAAAGATAAATCCTTATAGTTCTCCTACGTATGTTGAAGAAAACCTCTGTACTTCCTCCGGGTCATGCCGCCGGCTGTGCTGCTTCCCCCTCCTATTCCTGTCCCCTTCTTTTCTGCCTACTCTACACTTGAGCTGGATATCATGTGTGGCTGAGAGAGTCAAATAAGAAGAATGGAAGCAGGGACGAGCAGATGGGTCTAGAGCCATCGTGGAGGAGAGGACGTATACTGTGATAATATCTTCTCCAACATTCGATCCCACTACTGATATCATTTCTGTAAGGGTGATCTCTCAGAGTATACGTCCTACCCAGATGGATCTCTCGGAGTATCCTCTCCGGTTGGTTGTCGTATCATCATTGCCGAGGGATGAGGGTCGGAGGACAGTCCACTTTATCTACGGATACATAGTTTCTGCCTCGCCAGTCTAATGGCTGCAGGGACTATGTCCTGGTCACCCATCATGGGTGTTATCTGGTAAGTATATGTAACAGAATGTAAAAGAATGTATATGTTCTTATCGTATCTAGTATCTGAAGAATGTAACAAAATACAGAAACCAAAATACAAAATATAGAAACCAAAATACAGAAACCAAAATACAAAACATAGAATCCAAAAAAGGACCCTCTGTGAGAACGGATGGCTCAGAACACAAACCAACCGGAGAGGATACTCCGAGAGATCCATCTGGGAGGGACGTATAATCTGAGAGATCACCTTTACAAGAATTATATCAGTAGTAGGATTGAGTGCTGGAGGGGATATTATCAGAGTATACGTCCTACTCAGATGGGTCTCTCACCGTTACTATTTTTTTTCTGACAGCATGGTGGATGTGCTCCGTCCACAGATTCTGGCTCCGAGCCAAAACTTTGTTCCGGAGCTCAAGTGGACATCTTTGGTGTATAGCTCGAGCGAAAGGTTCCTGACAGCATGGTAGTCTCGTTTGTCAAAGTATCCGTGCTCGTCCCACAACCCATAGTTTCTGCCTCGCCAGTCGAATGGCTGCAGGAACTATGTTACCGCGGTGTCGTAGTCCAATATAATCCAGAGATTGACACAGTTCTAATTCATATATGTAGTCCAATACAAATAGTCTAAAACAAAAACAACCCAATAAAAATAGTCCAATACAAATAAGTACTAATAGCTAATGCTTGCCACGCTGCTCACGCAAACGCTCAGTGATACTTTCACGCAACCACCTCCGAAAAGTGAGATTTTTGGTGCGAGGAGAGGCATCGTCCCTTGCCAGGACTGCATCAAAAGCACTCTCGGCATTACTAGCTACCGGTGCTGGATGACTAGAACTCCCGGTCTCACTAGCAACCGGTGCCACTTCCTCCTCAACTGTAGGAGGAGCCACCTCAGCATTCACTATTTTCTTCAAACGACGTGCCGCTCCTCGGGTCATAGGTGCCATCTGGTAAGTATATGTAACAGAATGTAAAAGAATGTAACAGCTCAAATTCAAAAACCAAAATCCCCATGCCAACATGAATCATAACATATAACTTAAACCCAGACATGACATAGGATTAAACCTAATGATTTAATCATCCTTAAATCAGTAAACACAAACAGTGTACTAATTCTCAGTTTTTAGTCCAATGTAATTCAAAAGCCATCATCCCATGCCAACAAAACACTCCATACACAGAAAACAACAGATTTTTGATAAGTACTTATTTGTGTAGACAATTCATTTAAAAAGGAAAAGATGAAGTCTAAGGTCTATCACATACCCAAGTGATATAGGACCAATATTAGACTGATACTCAAACGAATGGGTCTGCTACTGCTATGGAAAGAACACTAGTTATAAACTGTGACTGAACATATAACTATAGTATGCAGGACAAAATAGTAGTAGGGGTATCATCTGACTGTACACAAGGGATGATGAGCTGGACAGGTGCAATATGGATGCAGTAAGCCACCCCAACAATGCCCGGCCCCCTCCCCCCTGCTGCATTTAACTGCTGCTGCTGCTGCATTTAACTGCTGCTGCTGCTGCATGCTTCTGCTGCAGCTGCTGCATTGCTGCTGCTGCTGCAATGGTGTATATATATATAGGCAATATGATACCATGAGATACTCTCAAGAACACATCTAAAATCTGAGAATAAATATACAAAATATTCATTCCAACAATAAATCAAACACTTGATGTGTCCAAATAGGAAGTTTCCCACATGGCGACGTGATTTAATAATACGTCGCTATTCGTCGCTCATCAGCGACGAATATTTATGCCTGTCGCAGAACGTCGCTAGCCAGCGACGTTTTGCAACGTTATTTTTATGACGTCGCTATTTTCAATAAATAGCGACGTTATTGGTCGCCGTCGCTAAATGACGTCGCTAGCCAGGAGAGAGGCAGTGACGGAGGCAGCTGCCCGCCCCCTCCCACCGCCCCCTCCACACCCCCCGCCCCCTCCCATCGCCGCCCCTCCACACCCTCCGCCCCCCGCGGCCAGCCCCCCTCCACACATACCCCCCCCCCGCACCCCGCGGCCAGCCCCCGCCCCCATCGTCCCCCCCCCCAACGCTGCCCGCCCCCTCGATCCCACCGCCCCCTCCACATACCCCGCCACCGTCGCCACCGCCGCCCCCCGCAGTCGACGCCGCCCCCGCAGCCCCCGACGCCCCCGGCCCACTGCACCCACGACCACCGCGCGCGCGCGAGAGAGAGAGAGAGAGAGAGAAGAGAGAGAGAGAGAGAGAAAGAGAGAGGGAGAGGGAGAGGGGATTACCTTTGGGAGAGAGAGAGGAGAGGGGGTCGCCGATCACCGCCGCGGGAAAGAGAGGAGAGGGGGTCGCCGATCGATCACCGCGGGAGAGAGAGAGAGAGGAGAGAGAGTGAAATTTGGGGGGAATGAAAAAGTTCCTCCCGTCGTTTCAATTTAAGTCTGGAACGTAAATTTAGCGACGGCTTAGCGACGGATTATTCCGTCGCTAAGTAGTCAGTAAATCTCGCGCCAGAGTAGCGACGGATTATTCCGTCGCTAAGTCGTCAGTCAAATCTCGTGCCAATATTTTAGGCTTTTCCCGCCAAAATATGCGACGTTCTAGCGACGGATATAAAACCGTCGCTACGTGGCCGACGACCTGTCGACGGCGTAGCGACGGATATGGACATAAAAAAATAAAAAAAATTGTCCACTGCTTTCCGTCGGTATTTCGTCACAAATCCGTCGGTGATCCGACGGTAATAGCGACGGAAAATTTCCGTCGCTAAATGGCCGTCGCTAAAATGCTGTATTTTGGTAGTGAAAAAGCACATCCTCCGTACCTCGCTTTGTTGCGATTCTTCCATAGGACCCAAACCACCACAGCCGCCACAATATAGGTAATGTGCTCATTCCCATCAGTCCTCCAATTATCAAGCCTACCGAAAATGCTTGCCACCATCGACCCCACCTTGCACAGAGC
Organism: Iris pallida; assembly: GCA_029216955.1. Lineage (NCBI taxonomy): Eukaryota > Viridiplantae > Streptophyta > Magnoliopsida > Asparagales > Iridaceae > Iris > Iris pallida. The sequence goes on from JANAVB010025794.1 coordinate 11,351,803, forward strand.
TTTAAAATGGTTCCATGCCTCCTTAGCCTCTTTCCCCTGGGATAAAACATGATCGATAGTGTCACGACCCACACCCGGTTTTCGGGCACGAGCTCGTGAGCAAGCCAGCTACGTATCGAGCGGACTCCAGTCCGACTCGAGTACGTATAAGCTGTCAAGGTCATGGGTATCATGTCTAATCTAAACTATATCTCAATCCACATGAATCATATAAACAAGAATGAACAAGTATGGGTCATGGTCTGCAGTCCATTAACATATTGTTCGATTAGACTCTAAGAATGATATGAGTCTATAAATAAGCAGAGTATATCATGATATGGAATATAAAGCACGAGAAGATAATAAATACAATAATGATACCTGAATCCCGCAGACGTATCATCACATCTGCCATCCGGAACTACTAGCTAACTCCATATAATCGCTAAACCTGAAGAGATTATCAGGTCCTCAGAGGACTAGCAAGATACATAATATACAAGCCAACATGTAACAGTAAAAAGAAGCAAAAAAAAACAATCAAGGATATCTACCGAGACAAAATGAACCAAGACTCAAGATCTAAACACGAGGATCCTAAGACACTGGCATGCCATACTAGAAATGGCTGGCTATAAACTGCAGTCAAGGCAAGTACTCACAATCTATAGTATCTCAATCGCTGTCAAGGCAAGTACACACGACCAAGACGTAGCCAATCCTAGTATAAAATCCTATAGACCATAGTCAAGGTAAGTACTCATAATCTATAGAATGTCAAAGTCAAGTCCCACTCAAGTCATGTCAAGTCAAGTCAAGTCGTAATCAAGTCGAGAAAATCGTGGTGTGGGACTAGACGGCTCTATCAAGCAATACGTATGAGACTAACATAGTGTAACAGGTAGGAAAATATCATAACAGCAAAGAAAAAAGAATCTAGAAACATGTAAAGTAAAACAAGACGAGTGTACAAGACATGGAATAAAGCAATCACACATGTAAGGAAAAGAACAGCAGTGAGATGGTGAACATGCCAATCACAAATCAGAAAGTCCAAGTCATCACAACTGTCTCCGAAAGCTGAAATAAACGTTACCAACATTCTCAGAATAGTCAAATTAGCTAGGATTGCCTGTCCTTAAGTCCAATTCTGGACACAGGGGCAAAACGGTAATTTCGGGCAAAAACGATATCCGTCGTTGGACCCGCTTTGCACCGAAAAGCGTGCCAGAGTCAACGGTCTCTAAAGTCGTCAAACTACATGTCTACGGATCCAGTTTTCCGATACGAACCCAACCGTATGTCCAAAGTTGGATTTCGGCGGGCCGTGCACAAAATCGCCCGTTGAGTGGGACCGTGGGGCCTGCAAAATAACGATTTTATCAACGGTCTCAGAATCGGACCAAACTTGGCATACAGGACCAGAAAAATGATACGGTCCTGCTGGCACAAGTTTCGTCTCGATCTGACAAGCGTGCACAGAGTAATGACTGAATTTGCATTGTACGGATACGGGACGATTCCGACGGATACGCGTCGAATTCGTCGCGCACACGCGACCAATTTGAATTCTGTCAAAGCCCACACGACCACGAAACCGATACGTAGCTTTCGATGATTTCGGTTCGCGACCACGTCGCCCGGAATGGCGGGACGCACGTCGTGTGGAGAGTTTTCAATGTTTTTAAAACAGGTTTTTGGGAAACTTTGGGATTCGATTTCTCGACGCTCAGTCGATGAATTCAAATTCCGCAAGAAGGGTTTCGAAGCCCTACATGTTGTCTAAAAGTCTCTTCAAAAAGATTTTCTAATATGTTTCTGGATTTATCGAAATCGATCGTCGAACAGGGGTGGCTGGACTAAAATAGTGTTCTGTTTTGGACATGATTTTTCTTCGACTTTGCGTCGATTTATCGGACAACTTGGTGCATCTAAATTTAAACTAATTGAAGGAGATTGGAGTTCTATATGTTGTGAACATACAGCGAAAAGAAATCGCGAAATGGTTCAGCGAGCGTTGAACACGGTGGCGACGAAGTAGGGTCGGCCGGGAAATGTTGCTGTCGTTCCTCTGTTCTGATACGCGCGCTCCGGCGCGTTCGGCCACCACGGCGGCGGCGGGGTGGCCGCGCGCACGCGTGGGAGGGTGCGCCCAGGCGGGGGAAAAGTTGTCGGCGTGCTAGGGTTTTAGGGTTTCCCGGTTTGGAGTTCGTTTTCTCTCGAGCTCGATTATATAACTCAGTTATTCTGAGAACTCGCGGGATGGGTCTGTTTGTACTACGGCTGATGGGCCACTGTTGGGTGAGTTGAGGCCTTGGGGGGAGTTGGGCTGAGGTCAGCTGCTCCTTATTCTTTTTTTTTTCTTTTGACGATCAAGGTAAAAGTACTTGTATTATTATATTTGTTTTCTTCCTGACTAACCCGAGTACAAATCCAACATCTGAGTCAGCATAAAAGTAACATTGATGCCAGCAACCGCAAATGGGTATTCGCAGGCAGCACGCATCCCCTCTATTAATATGTATATATTTACATATATATAATTACATGTGTATATATATACATATATATATATATATATACTTACACATATTTACCTATATGTATTAATCAAATTAAAACATATAGTCTTGTTTATACATATATATTAATCTAATTAAATACATATATACCATTCACCTTAAAATATATATATATATATATATATATATATATATATATATATATATATATATATATATATATATATATATATATATATACAAACACTTATACACGTATATAATATCTATTTATATATATATGTTTATCTATACACACACGTATAATATATTTATATATATATACACATATACACGTATGCCCTATTTAATAATAATAATACCTATAATCTACCTATAACAACATTTAGAAAATAATTGTCAATTCCGAAAATATATACAAAATACTTACACTTACCAAACATGTCTACAAGGTCGTACTTGGTCCCACTACATGCCTACCTGGACTTGGATTCAGTACGGGTCCAGTTTGACTAGTTCGGTACGACCGGGTCAATTAAACGTCAAATAATATTTATAATAAATAATTAACTATTTATAATGGTCATGTCACAACTTGGCCTGGTTTTTCCTAGTTACGACATCCCTATGGCTAGGTTTTCCCGGGCATGGCTAGTACACCAGTCAAGGCACTCTGCTCCATCTCCCGTGCCACAAATCTTAGTCGTCTAGTACTTCAAAACTCAACTATGATTAAAACCATCTACCGTAATAATTAAGTAAATAATTATTTAGAATATTCTAAAATCACTTTTTAAATCAAATAAATAAAATAAATAAAATATTTCAAAATTTTGGGAAGGGGAGCTGCAAATCTACCCACCTTAAAATAATTTCGTCCTCGAAATTCCAATTCATGACTATCCCTTAAAATTCAAAGTCTACCATCACCTTAATTTTCTTAAATTTAATTTCTCAAAATATTTTATAACCTCGAATACTTGAGGACTTCTACCCACCTTTGGTCACACTACTCCTCAAAACACAGTCACTAAAGTCTTGTACTATCGTCTAGTTGCTATATCACTATCCATAGATATTTATAGCCTTTGGTATCTCTAATACCCTCAAATCTATCAAGCAACCAAAATCAAATTATCAAGCCATATTATACTATAACCTAAGAATTCCTGATAAATCCTAAACAGCACGAACATTCTTCACTCCGAAATAGGAAGGGACGAGAGTTAAGGATACAGAAAGGAAGAAAGTATAATCGAGAGCAATTATGGAGTTTCAAGGACATAGAAAATTTCTAGGAGATTTTTTTTTTCAAAGCAGAGTGGATTGAGATTTCTAAGGTTTAGTCAAGTCGCAGGCTCGTATCAGTACAGTTACGTAACCGATACGATATGCTCTGACCTGCATGGGCCACCACAAAAACTTGTCACGACCCGCACCCGATTTTTGGGTGCGAGCTCGTGAGCAAGCCAGCTACGTATCGAACGGACACCAGCCCGACTCGAGTACGTATAAGCTGTCAAGGTCATGGGTATCATGTCTAATCTAAACTATATCTCAATCCACATGAATCATATAAACAAGAATGAACAAGTATGGGTCATGGTCTGCAGCCCATTAACATATTGTTCGATTAGACTCTAAGAATGATATGAGTCTATAAATAAGCAGAGTATATCATGATATGGAATATAAAGCACGAGAAGATAATAAATACAATAAAGATACCTGAATCCCGCAAACGTATCATCACATCTGCCATCCGGAACTACTAGCTAACTCCATGCAATCGCTAAACCTGAAGAGATCATTAGGTCCTCAGAGGACTAGCAAGATACGTAATATACAAGCCAACATGTAACAGTAAAAAGAAGCAAAAAAAATAATCAAGGATATCTACCGAGACAAAATGAACCAAGACTCAAGATCTAAACACGAGGATCCTAAGACACTGGCATGCCATACTAGAAATGGCTGGCTATAAACTGCAGTCAAGGCAAGTACTCACAATCTATAGTATCTCAATCGCTGTCAAGGCAAGTACTCACAACCAAGACGTAGCCAATCCTAGTATAAAATCCTATAGACCATAGTCAAGGTAAGTACTCATAATCTATAGAATGTCAAAGTCAAGTCCCACTCAAGTCATGTCAAGTCAATTCGTAATCAAGTCGAGAAAATCGTGGTATGGGACTAGACGGCTCTATCAAGCAATACGTATGAGACTAACATAGTGTAATAGGTAGGAAAATATCATAACAGCAAAGGAACAAGAATCTAGAAACATGTAAAGTAAAACAGGACGAGTGTACAAGACATGGAATAAAGCAATCACACATGTAAGGAAAAGAACAACAGTGAGATGGTGAACATGTATATAAATTATACTGTACAAGTTGGTAAGGTATACTTGCCTGGAGGGTGCACGCAGAACCAACAATGTATCGCCAATCACAAATCAGAAAGTCCAAGTCATCATAACTGTCTCCGAAAGCTGAAATAAACGTTACCAACATTCTCAGAATAGTCAAATTAGCTATGATTGCCTGTCCTTAAGTCCAATTCTAGACACAGAGGCAAAACGGTAATTTCGGGCAAAAATAATGTCCACCGTTAGACCCGCTTTGTACCGAAAAGCGTGCCAGAGTCAACGGTCTCTAAAGTCGTCAAACTACATGTTTACGGATCCGGTTTTCCGATACGAACCCAACCGTATGTCCAAAGTAGGATTTCGGCGGGCCGTGCACAAAATCGCCCGTTGAGTGGGACCGTGGGGCCCGCAAAACAACGATTTTATCAATTGTCTCAGAATCGGACCAAACTGGGCATACAGGACCAAAAAAATGATACGGTCCTGCTGGTGCAAGTTTCGTCTCGATCTGACGAGCGTGCATAGAGTAATGACTGAATTTTTATTGTACGGATACGGGGCGATTCCGACGGATACGCGTCGAATTCGTCGCGCACACGCGACCAATTTGAATTCTGTCAAAGCCCACACGACCACGAAACTGGTACGCAGCTTTCGATGCTTTTGGTTCGCGACCACGTCGCCCGGAATGGCGGGACGCACGTCGTGTGGAGAGTTTTCAATGTTTTTAAAACAGGTTTTTGGGAAACTTTGGGATTCGATTTCTCGACGCTCAGTCGATGAATTCAAATTTCGCAAGAAGGGTTTCGAACCCCTACATGTTGTCTAAAAGTCTCTTCAAAAAGATTTTCTAACATGTTTCTGTATTGATCGAAATCGATCGTCGAACAGGGGTGGCTGGACTAAAATAGTGTTCTGTTTTAGACATGATTTTTCTTCGACTTTGCGTCGATTTATCGGACAACGTGGTGCGTCTAAATTTAAACTAATTGAAGGAGATTGGAGTTCTATATGTTGTGAACATAGTAGCGAAAAGAAATCGCGAAATGGTTCAGTGAGCGTTGAACACGGTGGCGACGAAGTAGGGTCGGCCGGGAAATGTTGCTGTCGTTCCTCTGTTCTGATACGCGCGCTTCGGCGCGTTCGGCCACCACGGCGGCGGTGGGGTGGCCGCGCGCACGCGTGGGAGGGTGCGCCCAGGCGGGGGAAAAGGTGTTGGCGTGCTAGGGTTTTAGGGTTTCCCGGTTTGGAGTTCGTTTTCTCTCGAGCTCGATTATATAACTCAGTTATTCTGAGAACTCGCGGGATGGGTCTGTTTGTACTACGGCTGATGGGCCACTGCTGGGTGAGTTGAGGCCTTGGGGGGGAGTTGGGCTGAGGTCAGCTGCTCCTTATTCTTTTTTTTTCTTTTGACGATCAAGGTAAAAGTACTTGTATTATTATATTTGTTTTCTTCCTGACTAACCCGAGTACAAATCCAACATCTGAGTCAGCATAAAAGTAACATTGATGCCAGCAACCGCAGATGGGTATTACCAGGCAGCACGCATCCCCTCTATTAATATGTATATATTTACATATATATAATTACATTTGTATATATATACATATATATATACTTACACATATTTACCTATATGTATTAATCAAATTAAAACATATAGTCTTGTTTATACATATATATTAATCTAATTAAATACATATATACCATTCACCTTAAAATATATATATATATATATATATATATATATATATATATATATATATATATATATATATATATATATATATATATATATATATATATATATACAAACACTTATACACGTATATAATATCTATTTATATATATACGTTTATCTATACACACACGTATAATATATTTATATATATATATACACATATACACGTATGCCCTAATAATACCTATAATCTACCTATAACAACATTTAGAAAATAATTGTCAATTCCGAAAATATATACAAAATACTTACACTTACCAAACATGTCTACAACGTCGTACTTGGTCCCACTACATGCCTACCTGGGCTTGGATTCAGTACGGGTCCAGTTTGACTAGTTCTGTACGACCGGGTCAATTAAACGTCAAATAATATTTATAATAAATAATTAACTATTTATAATGGTCATGTCACAACTTGGCCTAGTTTTTCCTAGTTACGACATCCCTATGGCTAGATTTTCCCGGGCATGGCTAGTACACTAGTCAAGGCACTCTGCTCCATCTCCCGTGCCACAAATCTTAGTCGTCTAGTACTTCAAAACTCAACTATGATTAAAACCATCTACCGTAATAATTAAGTAAATAATTATTTAGAATATTCTAAAATCACTTTTTAAATCAAATAAATAAAATAAAAAAAATATTTCAAAATTTCGGGAAGGGGAGCTACAGATAGTCTCGCAATCCGACTCCTAGCAGCCGTAGCACCACGACACCAAGCTAAATCCCATCTTGTTTAGTACCTCGTCTGTAGGAAGCTTTTTTTGCCTCGCTCGCCCCAACAAAATCGACAATTTGGTCGGGATCCAATCTTGCCAAAACTGCCTGTCCCTAGATATCGGCTACTTTATGCATATCTGTTCCCATATGGACGGTACCGAGAATGTCCTGGACAATGTTGGGGCCCACTTATGGCCGTCCATCGCCTGAGAGCAAATCATGCCTGCCGCTTCGATACTAGCCGCCCCCGCCTTGCCAAAAATGGCAGTTACTCCCTCCATATCTCAATGCCCCTCACTCGACCATAACATACTGATGGTCGAGTCCACAGTAATAGGACAGGTCGGTTGGGCAACCCCACCCCTGTCTACTTTTCGAAAAGTAGACTCGAAGCCCCATTACCAACCATCAAATGGATATGGGGTTCGCCCAATGTACTGCCACGAAGGATTCGACGCCAGGCAACAGAAGCTTTACTGTTAGCAACATCCCTCAAAGGATGTGTGTTCCGACAATATATAGCCTTCATAAAATTACACCACAGTGACGTCCCAGTCTGCATCTACCACCATAATTTAACAGAAAAGGAGTCGATGATATTGCTCTAACGCCTCAAACTGAGGGCCCCTTTATCTGTAGGGAAAGCCATTGTCTTCAACTCGCCCAAATCTACTTTCCAGCCCCATCAGTCTGCCCCCCAAAAAAGCTACTAAATATGTGCTCAATAATAGCCAGTACCTTCTTCGGCGGGTTGCAAGAGGCGAACAAATAAATATACATATAGGGAAGAACGCTCTGAAGCAAAACGAGCTTACCTCTCAGGGTGAGGTTTTGTTGTGCCACCCCGTAAGCTTCCATCTGATATTGGATACTAATTTACGAACATGATGGCATTAGTCCTCCCATATGCTATCGGGCATCCCAGATACTCAAAAGGGGGCCCTGAACTCTGAACCCCGATATATGAGCATAGCTCTCATTCTTCTCTGTAGATGTCGAGTGATGTACATGGATGACACTTTTTCTTAAGCTAACCCTTTGCCCCGAAACCTTCATGTCTCTAAAAAGTAATTCACATACAACCGATACAGACCAAACGTCCCCCGAAGAAAATATAATAACGTCGTCTGCATATGCAATGTACGTGATATATGGGTAGCCAGTAGAAGTATGAAAGTGGTGGAAACCAGGCTGCTACCCATTCAATTAAGGTTCCTACTGAGTGCTTCTGCCACAATGATAAATAAGGCGGGAGATAGAGGGTCACCTTGCCGAATCCCGCAGTGAGACTTGAAGAAGCCCACTACCTGCCCGTTGACCATCGTAGAGAACCAATAATTCGAAATAGATCTCCAAAGGATGTCGATCCAAATTTTGGAAAATTCGATGGCTCTGAGGGTCCAAATCATACACTTCCAGTCCAGCCTGTCATACGCCTTCTCTATATCTTGTTTGATTGCAATGTTACCTCCCCTGCACGGGTGCTTAATATAATTAACCATCTCGTACGCAAGCATGACGCTATCATTAATGGTTCTACCTCTAACAAAGCTGCTTTACTCCGGGGATATGATCTTCGGGAGAAGCCCCACCATCTGATTGGCGATTTTCTTGGATATCATTTTGTTCAAGAATGTGCACATACTCAAAGGTCTGAAGTCATGGAAGGTGGAAGGATGATCCGATTTTGGGATGAGAACTAGGTTGGCGCAAGCAATGGCCTTAAGGTAGCTAAAGCCTGGAAAGAAAGCCATTGCCACATCCATCACATCATGCGAATAATATCCCAATAAAACTTGTAGAAAATGCCCGTAAATCCATCCGGGCCCGCCGTACTATCCTTACTAAGATCCCATGTTATGCCTTTCAATTCTTCCATCGTTGGGAGCACCGCAAGTCACTCATTCTTCCTATCAGTAATAATCGATGCAATAGCACTCAAGAAATCTTTGTCAGTTTGAATGACTTCTTTTTAGAAAAGAGCCAAGTAGTAAGTGCTAGCTGCCGCTTGAATGCCCACCTACTCATTCCAGATTACACTGTCATCATCAACTATCTGGTGGATAGCAAGGTTGTTCCGGTGCCCCCTAACACAAGCGTGAAAGAATTTAGTGTTCTTGTCACCCTCCTCATCCCATTTCCTTCTCGCTTTCTGTCTCCAAAAGTCATCCTTAATGAGAAGACTTTGTTTCAGCCTCGCCATAGCCAAATTAAGGACCTATCTATTGTCGATAGAGTCCATAGCCAGATAAGTGGCTTACGCCGCCTTAACCGCGTCCTTCGCCATTCGAGCCTCCTTGAAGATGTCCCCATAGGTCACATGACTCCAAACCGCTAGAGCTCTTCTAGTGGCCTTAAGGCGCCAAGCCATCCGAAGAAGAGGATTAGCATAGTCAATTGAGCACCATGCATTCTTTACAACATTAGAGAAGGAGCAGTCGTTCATCCAAAAATTCAAAAATTTAGAAGGTTTCACCTAGGGAGGGGGCCTCTTCTTAACCTCAACCAGCAATGGAGCATGATCTGACTCCATCGCGTTAAGGTTGGTAATCGAAGTAGCAATGTCTTGATTCATCCAATTGTAGTCCACCATAGCACTGCTGTCACGACCCGCACCCACCGTGAGGGTACGAGAACGTAACAACGCACAGCCTACGCCGCAGTGTCGGCGGTAGAACGCTGTCCTAGGTCAATCATCTAACAATATAAAGGTACCTGTACAGTATATACACTCCGAATGGAGGTGACATGATAATATACAGTCTCAATCACATCTAAGGCAGAATGATAAAAAATAAAAGATAGATAGATACTGGAATAAAAGATCCACAGGATACAATCAGAGAGAAAGAGTCTAAGTGTCTACTACCATACAAACTGAACATCCAACTCAATACAAGTCTCTAATACTGAAAATGAAAGAAAATATACAATCAGATCTCAGAAGACAGAAATAGGAAAACCTAGACTAGGGAGCCTCAGTCTCTAAGCTAGTGGATCAGGCTGGAAATCTGGGTCACACATGTCATCTACAGCTGTCCCATAGTAGGTGTCTATGCAGGCCTCCTCCTTATCCTCTGTAAAATTTTCAACAGGTCCAGTCAGGACGGGAGCGAGCATAAAACATCTCACGCAGTTCATATCGAGTTAGGAAATATAAAGCATGCAATAGAGTAAAGTACATGAAACGCTGAAAGAAGAAGATATAGAAAACAGTAGAGCTTTGATAACAGAAAATATCTAATATGATAAGTAAGAACTGTAAGAAACAATGTGATTTTAGAGTACAATCTGGTTATGTAAACGGGCTAGGAAAATGCAATGGTAACTCCATTGTACGTGGGTGTACAATAGACATATACAATAGTTATACAATGTTGTACAATAGGATTTGAGTATATAACCAATTCTACTCCTCCTCCCCAATCAATACACAAGGATCTACTCCAGTTACGTTATCTTATACAATAGTGTACAATGTTATACAATGGATGTACAATGTTATACAATAGTGTACAATGGTCTATCCCTAGGGCTCATGTGATAATGAGAGTACAATATGCACAATGAGTATACAAGGATATGGATATTCAATAAATACAATATGGAAGTGAAACGCACATCACAATATGTATCTAGTGAATACAAGGGGATAACATCCCAAAAGGAGATCCATATAGTACCAATCCATGATAACAATCGTGTTAGCATCAAGTACAGTAATCTAGAGCAAGAATGTAAATCCATACAAGTATGAAACGGTCAGAGAATGTACTCGCCTGATAGCCTGAGTGTCTGAAGAGAATATACTGTCCGAGGAGTGGTGTCTGTCTCCTATAGAACAGTACAAGTCACAACAAGTCTAGAATGGTAATATGAAGTATTACAATGCATTCTACATGAATCTAGCTCAATCTAGGCCAAAGTCAACTCTTGGTCAACTTTGGTCAACCCTAGAAGTCAAACTAGGTCAACTAAACCATTCCAAGTCTAAACCTAGTCTAACAAGTCATCCTACGTCATCCAAGCCTAGGCTAGCACTCAACCACAACACAATGCCAACTAAGCTATCAAAACACACATTACATATGTTTAACATATACAAGTTATACCTTTATACCATACTACAATATACAGATCTATAGATACCATGAATATTTATATACATTACATAGCATTTCTAATCAATCATGGCATTTCTATTCATTTCATTTCATTGCTATGAGTGTGTGTATATATGTGTGTGTTGTGAGAGATAAGAGGGTGTCACATGAGCATGTGTGTGTGGCAAAGTGTGTGAAAACACAAAACAGTGAGGTATGGTGTGTCATATGAGTGTGATGTGTCATGTGTTAACATAGTGGCATGTAGCATGGTGTGTTTGTGTGTGTTGACAGGGAAATGTTCAGATTTCAGGTAATGTGTGTAGAGTGTGTGCATACATTGTATTGGCAGGTTGTGTGCACAGGCTTGTGGGACTACAAACAGTGAGATATCAGTTCTATGTTATCTCAGGTTTTAAGCATCAACCCATATACATTCATATAACAAAACTAAACCTACAAAAGGACATGAAATCTACCTTCATAAACATCAGTCAATTTGGGTTAGTCCTAGCTAACACCACAGAACAATTTAATGGGAAAGAAAGGCAGTTCATCAATTATCAAATGGGGGTTCTTAGTTATTTGGTTAGGATAGTGTGTGAGAGAGTGAGAGCTAGTGAAACATGTGAGGCAAGAGTGAACATGTGTGGTCATATGTGTGTGAATGTGAGGGTGTTTGGGACTGTCACTGCTGTCCATATGTGGACAGGTTTAGGAGGACAGGTAGGGGACTGGTATTGTGGGGGGTTAGCATGGTGGTTAAGGGGGTATACATGGCTATCATTGGACAGGTATTAGGCTGTGGTGTGTGTGATGAAGTGAGTGAACTGTGACAGTTTATGAGAGTAAACTGATACAAATTCTCAATGTCCATATCAGGACTCCTGAACTTGCCAGTCTAAACAGTGAAGAAATGGGAGTGAACCCAGTTCAGCCAAGATATTAATGCCCATATTCAGTTTTAGTCCTAGGCTCTAATTCTCAGGTTTTAAATATTAAGCAATCAATTCAAACCAACTCAATATACACACATTGGTACTATTTAACAGTTCCAATATGAAATCCCATATTTCAGCCATAGGAATCCAGATTTGAACCCAGAAATCAGTCATAAAAATCAATTCCAGATATTGAATCTTATTCTCAGATTTATGTATGTTAAACAAACAGCTATCATTTCACTCAAAGTCAAACAAGTGTTTAAAACAGTCCTACACATTTCAGTTTGCATGTTCAATTCAATCCCAGTGTTCAGTTTATACAATGTGTGAGGAGTTCAAATGTGATAGGGAGGTGAGGAACCTGTGTTCAATGTTCTAGTGAGGGAAAGTGTCATAACAGTGTGTGTGAGGCAACACAGTGAAGGGAATGCATGAATGAAATGTGTGCAAGGAAGTGAGGCAACATGAAAGTCAAAAAGGAAAGGAAATCAGTCCAATCAACACCCCAGCTCAGTTTAAAATCAGTAAAGGACAGGAACAAACTCAAATGTTCAGAAATCTGAATACTTACAGCCTACACATAACCAATTCATTTGCAATAACCCACCAATCAATACCAAATTCGACACATGGGTAGATAATACATAGGGGTACATATTAGAGCTATAATAACATGAAATTAACAGTTTAATTAGGTTAAAAATGATTGCCAAATTCGAATTTACAACCTGGACAGTACAGGAAAATATGCACAGATAGTGGATATCAGGATTTTAAGTAAAAGAGGAATGAACAATGTAAACTAGATTAAAAATACTAAATTTAAGGTTGGTAAATTATAAACACAAAGTGTACATGTCGTGTGAAGTGTTTGTGTCCACAAAAGTGGACACAAACGTGTCCAACAAATTAAAAACACAAAACAGTGCAAAAATCTGTGCAACACAGAACAATCATCGTGCACGTGTTCCTCGAGTTCGTGTGCACGACACGACACGACACGACACAACCCACGTGGTTGTGTCCCATTGTCGACCTAGACTAGGGCTAGGGCTAGGGCACCCTGCCACGTGTCCAAAACACGTGTACGAGACATGGGACACGCGTGTCAGTGCGTGATTCAACAAAAAACTGTGCAGTGCACAAAATGGTGCAGGAGCTCGTGCGTGTCCGACACGACACGTGGGGCTTTGAAACTTGGGGAGCCCCGTGTCAGTGTCGGCCCCATGCTGTGTGTCAAATCCCAAGTGTCGGGGTGGCGTGTCCGTGTCGCAATCATGCCCGAGTGGCAGGGCACGCACAGTCCCTGCGCGCGCGTGTGCACGACTGCGTGTCACGTGTCCAAAACAGCTCGACACGACACAAACACCACCTCAGTCAACCAGAAACCAATAAGCAATATCAAAACCTAAATTCCTATTTAAAAAATTTCCAAAAACGAGATCGAAATCCCCACTTAGGTATTTCGACAAACACCTAGGCTGCTCCCTTGATACGTGTCCAAATGGACACGAAACTTAGGATACCCGACACAAAACCTATACTGATGCTTAGGGGACTCCTAGGTCTCCCTAATGATGAAGACAAAACAAAATTTCATGGAGGGATGAGGAATTTACCTATTGTTGAACTTTCCAATAAAAACCCCTATTCAAAGCTCTTCTCCTTGATGTCCCAATCCACCAATATCACCACAAACTGAAATAAAACTCCAATGACAGCAAGTATACCAGTGTTAGAACCCATTGCAACTGATTTGGGGATTTTAGGACCTAAAATGAATTTATGGTGAATTAATGAAGACAAGAACTCACCTCCTTCTAAACTTGAGCTTTCCTAAAAGAGGCAACCCTAAACTAAGAGAGTATTTATAGGGTGGTGTTTCCAAGGAGGATATGGTGGCTGGCCACTAGGCTTAGGGTTAGGGTTTTGAAACTTGTCTTGGGCTTTGGGCCTAGTCATTTAACAAATGACTTAAAAGTCACAAGTCATGGCTTGTGGTTAAATCTCTCCATTCAAAACTCAATATTCTCAAATGTTTGCACTAACTAGAGTATGGTTGACCTAACTTAACCTAGGATCTCATATCTAGTCAAGTCCAACCTAACTAGGGTTAGGTCACAAGTCAAAGCTAGTCAAAGTCAACCTAGTCAACCTTCAATCAAACAATTCCAAAATAATTTCTAAAAATTCCTAAAAATTCCAATAAATTTTAAAATGACCAAAATATCCTCTAGGCTAAAATATACTAATCAAATATCCTAATCACAATGACTAGGCTCTAGGTCAACAGTCTAAGGCTACACTAGTCAATGCACCAAAATCACAAATCATGATTTAAATGGTTTAAAAAATGATTAAAAATTACCAAAAATCATATTATTAAATAATATCATAATTAAATAAATTAAAATACAAAATTTCAAAATTACTCTCATTTTAGAAAACTGGGTGTTACAAGTCTACCCACCTTAGAAGAATTTCGTCCTCGAAATTAAAATGGTAGTAGTCCTTCTAGGTCAAACACCCCACAATCAGAGTCTCAATCATACCGTCAGATAATCATATGCGTCTGTCCAAAACCATGATACTCAGAATCTCTGTCATGCTAGTGAGCAAGGCTACGATAATCACAGAGTCCTCAACTATGGTACATACCTCTAGAACTATGGTATTTAAAATTTTCGCATTGCCGCGCGCTTGGCAGCGAAAACCTTAAATTCTCACACCCAAAAAATACGTCCATAGTCCGACTATATGTCCTCACTATGCCTGCTAGCATGACCCTAGAGGATTCTAAAATCTCATATCGAGGCGACCTAGCCCATACGACTTATCTCAGAAGAAAATTAAATCATAATGAAGCACCAGATCGAAACTTATCAACAATGAAGAAACAGATAGGAACAGATGGAATTGAATTTTCAAGGCGGGAATCGCAGAATTGAATCAAAAGAACGAAACCTGCGACTAGATCTCCAATGGCCTGAGCATCCTCGGCTGTCATGACGAAAGCTCGCCCTGGCTGGCCTCCCCTGGCCTGCTGCTGATGCTGGACGAACCTCTGCTGCTGAGTCTGCAATGGTGGTCCCCTCCGCTGCCCTGCCGGAGCTCTAGCTCCTGGTGCTACCTGAGCCAATGGTGTCGGGTTCTTGGGACACTCTCTACACTGATGCTCCACTGATCCGCAAAGTAAACACATACCCAGCCTCTTCCTGCAGTCGTCCCACCCATGGCTTTACTTCTTGCAGAAATTGCACACAGTGTTCTGCTGCTGCCTGGGTGCCTGCTGATACTGCACCTGTCTCTGTCCCTGATACTGAACAGGCCTCTGCTGCTGCTGCTGGAAATGGGTCATCGGCTGCTGATATTGCTGCTGAAACTCATGCTGAACGTGCGGCCTCTTGGTCGGTCCTCCGCTGCTGCTGCCCCCAACTGGGTCTCGCCCCCTCTTGAGCCTAAGCTCAAGATCATCCTCCGCCAATAAGGCTTCCGTCAAGATCTCCTCAAAAGTAGCATCTCTGTTCCCCTTGGTCAGGGACTTGACCTCCTTGACCAGACCCTTCCGGAACCTCTGGGCCTTCGCCGTCTCGCTCAACCCCTCAACAAACCTGCCAAGACGGCCAAACTCTCCCGCATACTTCTCTACTGAGAGGCTCCCCTGGACCAAGCTCTCAAACTGCGTCTCCAAGGCTCTGACTGCTGAATCTGGAAAGAACTTCTTCTTGAAGAAGCCCCTGAACTGCTCCCAAGTCTGCCCTGGTACCCCCACCTTGGGGTCCGACTGATACCAGGTGCGAGCAAGATCTCGCATCCGGCTAGCTGCTGTCTCAATCTGAAGGTCTGCTGGAATCCTGGCCAAGCGGAAGATCTCCTCCATATGCTCGATCCACTCGTCGGCATATAGGATCCCCTCTGTCCCCAAAAAGTCTCTGGGGCTCATCTTCTGAAACTGCTCGATCCCCGGTGTCTTCGGCTGCTGAACCACTGGTCGAGCTGCGGCTGTCGTGACGGCCAACTCCATGCCTCTATCCTGCCGAGCCTGCTGTCGGTCCATGAACTGCTGGAAATACGCGAACATCTGAGCTGCGTCCACATGTCCTGGAGGCGGTGGCGGCTGGAAAGGATCCTCTGGAATGACTGGGTCCTGCCTCCGAACTGGTGAAGGCATACCCTCAGCTACTGCTGCTGCTGAAGTCCCAATATGAGCAGAGGTGGCAGAAGCTGTAGCCTCCCGACCCTGCTGAACTGGCTGAGAGGTAGCAGTCCCCTCTACAGTATCTCCATGAATGGCACGCTGTAATCGCGTCTCCACCATCCTGAAGACAGATCAAACAAACAATTGCTGAGAATGAGTCAAAATAGCAAAGAAGGACAGTTATATTCAAGGAGAACAATATCAGCAAGAACTGAGATGGCATGACTTTGATATGAGTTTTTCCTAGTGTGATTGAGTACCTTTAAAAAATATCCTAATCCTACTGCAGGCTGTAGTGATACTCTAGTTCGAATACCACTACATAAACTTGACCTACATGGGCCACCACTAAAAACGTGTTACGACCCGCACCCACCGTGAGGGTACGAGAACGTAACAACGCCCAGCCTACGCCGCAGTGTCGGCGGTAGAACGCTGTCCTAGGTCAATCATCTAACAATATAAAGGTACCTGTACAGTATATACACTCCGAATGGAGGTGACATGATAATATACAGTCTCAATCACATCTAAGGCAGAATGATGAAAAATAAAAGATAGATAGATACTGGAATAAAAGATCCACATGATACAATCAGAGAGAAAGAGTCTAAGTGTCTACTGCCATACAAACTGAACATCCAACTCAATACAAGTCTCTAATACTGAAAATGAAAGAAAATATACAATCAGATCTCAGAAGACAGAAATAGGAAAACCTAGACTAGGGAGCCTCAGTCTCTAAGCTAGTGGATCAGGCTGAAAATCTGGGTCACACATGTCATCTACAGCTGTCCCATAGTAGGTGTCTATGCAGGCCTCCTCCTCATCCTCTGTAAAATTTTCAACAGATCCAGTCAGGACGGGAGCGAGCACAAAACATCTCACGCAGTTCATATCGAGTTAGAAAATATAAAGCATACAATAGAGTAAAGTACATGAAACGCTGAAAGAAGAAGATATAGAAAATAGTAGAGCTTTGATAACAGGAAATATCTAATATGATAAGTAAGAACTGTAAGGAACAATGTGATTTTAGAGTACAATCTGGTTATGTAAACGGGCTAGGAAAATGCAATGGTAACTCCATTGTACGTGGGTGTACAATAGACATATACAATAGTTATACAATATTGTACAATAGGATTTGAGTACATAACCAATTCTACTCCCCCTCCCCAATCAATACACAAGGATCTACTCCAGTTACGTTATCTTATACAATAGTGTACAATGTTATACAATGGATGTACAATGTTATACAATAGTGTACAATGGTCTATCCCTAGGGCTCATGTGATAATGAGAGTACAATATGCATAATGAGTATACAAGGATATGGGTATTCAATAAATACAATATGGAAGTGAAACGCACATCACAATATGTATCTAGTGAATACAAGGGGATAACATCCCAAAAGGAGATCCATATAGTACCAATCCGTGATAACAATCGTGTCAGCATCAAGTACAGTAAACTAGAGCAAGAATATAAATCTATACAAGTATGAAACGGTCAGAGAATGTACTCGCCTGATAGCCTGAGTGTCTGAAGAGAATATACTGTCCGAGGAGTGGTGTCTGTCTCCTATAGAACAGTACAAGTCACAACAAGTCTAGAATGGTAATATGAAGTATTACAATGCATTCTACATGAATCTAGGTCAATCTAGGCCAAAGTCAACTCTTGGTCAACTTTGGTCAACCCTAGAAGTCAAACTAGGTCAACTAAACCATTCCAAGTCTAAACCTAGTCTAACAAGTCATCCTAGGTCATCCAAGCCTAGGCTAGCACTCAACCACAACACAATGCCAACTAAGCTATCAAAACACACATTACATATGTTTAACATATACAAGTTATACCTTTATACCATACTACAATATACAGATCTATAGATACCATGAATATTTATATACATTATATAGCATTTCTAATCAATCATGGCATTTCTATTCATTTCATTTCATTGCTATGAGTGTGTGTATATATGTGTGTGTTGTGAGAGATAAGAGGGTGTCACATGAGCATGTGTGTGTGGCAAAGTGTGTGAAAACACAAAACAGTGAGGTATGGTGTGTCATATGAGTGTGATGTGTCATGTGTTAACATAGTGGCATGTAGCATGGTGTGTTTGTGTGTGTTGACAGGGAAATGTTCAGATTTCAGGTAATGTGTGTAGAGAGTGTGCATACATTGTATTGGCAGGTTGTGTGCACAGGCTTGTGGGACTACAAACAGTGAGATATCAGTTCTATGTTATCTCAGGTTTTAAGCATCAACCCATATACATTCATATAACAAAACTAAACCTACAAAAGGACATGAAATCTACCTTCATAAACATCTGTCAATTTGGGTTAGTCCTAGCTAACACCACAGAACAATTTAATGGGAAAGAAAGGCAGTTCATCAATTATCAAATAGGGGTTCTTAGTTATTTGGTTAGGACAGTGTGTGAGAGAGTGAGAGCTAGTGAAACATGTGAGGCAAGAGTGAACATGTGTGGTCATATGTGTGTGAATGTGAGGGTGTTTGGGACTGTCACTGCTGTCCATATGTGGACAGGTTTAGGAGGACAGGTAGGGGACTGGTATTGTGGGGGGTTAGCATAGTGGTTAAGGGAGTATACATGGCTATCATTGGACAGGTATTAGGCTGTGGTGTGTGTGATGAAGTGAGTGAACTGTGACAGTTTATGAGAGTAAACTGATACAAATTCTCAATGTCCATATCAGGACTCCTGAACTTGCCAGTCTAAACAGTGAAGGAAATGGGAGTGAACCCAGTTCAGCCAAGATATTAATGCCCATATTCAGTTTTAGTCCTAGGCTCTAATTCTCAGGTTTTAAATATTAAGCAATCAATTCAAACCAACTCAATATACACACATTGGTACTATTTAACAGTTCCAATATGAAATCCCATATTTCAGCCATAGGAATCCAGATTTGAACCCAGAAATCAGTCATAAAAATCAATTCCAGATATTGAATCTTATTCTCAGATTTATGTATGTTAAACAAACAGCTATCATTTCACTCAAAGTCAAACAAGAGTTTAAAACAGTCCTACACATTTTAGTTTGCATGTTCAATTCAATCCCAGTATTCAGTTTATACAATGTGTGAGGAGTTCAAATGTGATAGGGGGTGAGGAACCTGTGTTCAATGTTCTAGTGAGGGGAAGTGCCATAACAGTGTGTGTGAGGCAACACAGTGAAGGGAATGCATGAATGAAATGTGTGCATGGAAGTGAGGCAACATGAAAGTCAAAAAGGAAAGGAAATCAGTCCAATCAACACCCCAGCTCAGTTTAAAATCAGTAAAGGACAGGAACAAACTCAAATGTTCAGAAATCTGAATACTTACAGCCTACACATAACCAATTCATTTGCAATAACCCACCAATCAATACCAAATTCGACACATGGGTAGATAATACATAGGGGTACATATTAGAGCTATAATAACATGAAATTAACAGTTTAATTAGGTTAAAAATGATTGCCAAATTCGAATTTACAACCTGGACAGTACAGAAAAATATGCACAGACAGTGGATATCAGGATTTTAAGTAAAAGAGGAATGAACAATGTAAACTAGATTAAAAATACTAAATTTAAGGTTGGTAAATTATAAACACAAAGTGTACATGTCGTGTGAAGTGTTTGTGTCCACAAAAGTGGACACAAACGTGTCCAACAAATTAAAAACACAAAACAGTGCAAAAATCTGTGCAACACAGAACAATCATCGTGCACGTGTTCCTCGAGTTCGTGTGCACGACACGACACGACACAACCCACGTGGTTGTGTCCCAGTGTCGACCTAGACTAGGGCTAGGGCTAGGGCACCCTGCCACGTGTCCAAAACACGTGTACGAGACACGGGACACGCGTGTCAGTGCATGATTCAACAAAAAACTGTGCAGTGCACAAAATGGTGCAGGAGGTCGTGCGTGTCCGACACGACACGTGGGGCTTTGAAACTTGGGGAGCCCCGTGTCAGTGTCGGCCCCATGCTGTGTGTCAAATCCCAAGTGTCGGGGTGGCGTGTCCGTGTCGCAATCATGCCCGAGTGGCAGGGCACGCACAGTCCCTGCGTGCGTGTGTGCACGACTGCGTGTCACGTGTCCAAAACAGCTCGACACGACACAAACACCACCTCAGTCAACCAGAAACCAATAAGCAATATCAAAACCTAAATTCCTATTTAAAAAATTTCCAAAAACGAGATCGAAATCCCCTCTTGGGCATTTCGACAAACACCTAGGCTGCTCCCTTGATACGTGTCTAAATGGACACAAAACTTAGGATACCCGACACAAAACCTATACTGATGCTTAGGGGACTCCTAGGTCTCCCTAATGATGAAGATAAAACATAATTTCATGGAGGGATGAGGAATTTACCTATTGTTGAACTTTCCAATAAAAACCCCTATTCAAAGCTCTTCTCCTTGATGTCCCAATCCACCAATATCACCACAAACTGAAATAAAACTCCAACAACAGCAAGTATACCAGTGTTAGAACCCATTGCAACTAATTTGGGGATTTTAGGACCTAAAATGAATTTATGGTGAATTAATGAAGACAAGAACTCACCTCCTTCTAAACTTGAGCTTTCCTAAAAGAGGCAACCCTAAACTAAAAGAGTATTTATAGGGTGGTGTTCCCAAGGAGGATATGGTGGCTGGCCACTAGGCTTAGGGTTAGGGTTTTGAAACTTGTCTTGGGCTTTGGGCCTAGTCATTTAACAAATGACTTAAAAGTCACAAGTCATGGCTTGTGGTTAAATCTCTCCATTCAAAACTCAATATTCTCAAATGTTTGCACTAACTAGAGTATGGTTGACCTAACTTAACCTAGGATCTCATATCTAGTCAAGTCCAACCTAACTAGGGTTAGGTCACAAGTCAAAGCTAGTCAAAGTCAACCTAGTCAACCTTCAATCAAACAATTCCAAAATAATTTCTAAAAATTCCTAAAAATTCCAATAAATTTTAAAATGACCAAAATATCCTCTAGGCTAAAATATACTAATCAAATATCCTAATCACAATGACTAGGCTCTAGGTCAACAGTCTAAGGCTACACTAGTCAATGCACCAAAATCACAAATCATGATTTAAATGGTTTAAAAAATGATTAAAAATTACCAAAAATCATATTATTAAATAATATCATAATTAAATAAATTAAAATACAAAATTTCAAAATTACCCTCATTTTAGAAAACTGGGTGTTACAACTGCCGAGCCGCGAGATCTGTCTGCAATCTCCAACCTGTTAGTTGTACTAGGTCAACATGTTGCCCGTCGGGTTCAGAGTTGTAAGACCAGCACTCATAGCAAAGTCCGAGAAATCAAACATCACAACAGTAATCGGTGGGCTCCCCCCATCTTTTCCTCCTCATCCATAATCGCGCTAAAGTCCCCAAGGCAAATCCAAGAAGAACCAGAGATGGACTGTTGAAGAAAAAAAAGGTGATCCCAAAGAGATCGCCTCTTCCTCCACTCGCACCTCCATGTATGGCAGTGAACATAATTTTCTGGACGAAAAAAGAATGCTCAATACTAACTATCAGTTCCTGATCAGTGCCACTGACCAGGGTGACAACTTCGTGAAGCTTATGGAAGATCCAGATGTCATGACATCCCGCCACTGCTGCGGAGAATCCGTGCTTCATACAGAAAGATTTTTTTTCCTATCCACGTTGGCCTCGATAATGATCAACAAAGAGATTTTATGAAGCTTACACAGCATTTTGACTCTTCTAAGTGAAGGCCTATTTGCGATCCCTCTCATATTCCAAGCAATAAAATTATACATTAATGATAGGAGGGGAAGGAGGGTCGATCGGTTGCTTCCTTGACGATCTAAGAAGCATAGGGGACGAGTTCTTTATTTTTTTTATGTTTGCTCCTCCGTTGCCTACTTCTTGTTCTATATTTCATAGTCTTTGAAGTACTACATGATCGATGTTGATACATGTTTGGCCAATCTACTTCGTTGGTACTAGATCTTCCGTCCTCCTCTGGGTGCATATATTCCACATTGGCCATCTCAGCAAGGATTCCTTTCGCGGCAGACTTGGATGAAGTAGCAGGGTCTTGTTCAGCCGATTTGCTCCCCACCTTGCTGTGATCATCATCCCCTCCAATCTCAGTAGCTTGATAACCAGTCTCCCAGCTACATTTCCCTTACCAGGCTCCCGAACCTTATGAGCCCTCTCCAAAGGGATATCACTGCCCAGAGGCGAATGGAGAGGAATGCTAGCTTCCTCCCTCTCATCTCCCACCCGCTTCCCATCGCTGATGCCCCGTTTGGTCTCCTGTCGAACCTCTGCCGCAACAGATCTGTACCTCTCCATACCATGTCCCTAGTGCAGACAAGTTGGGCAATAAGTCGGAGGCGATTCGTACTCCGGTAGTTGCCAGAAGCTAAGTCCATCGGGGAGCTCGACTCTAATCTGTTTAGGGAACTCCTTGATGAGGTTTATTTCCCCAGACAATCTGACACTACCAGGCTTGAAGAATTCTCCAGTAGCCTTATCGAGCATTAACTGGGTGCCAATATGTCACCACCACATTTTTAATTTAGGGATATTTTAGTCATTATGTATTTATTTGAATTTTTTATTAATTTACTAATTAATGTGATGCTTGTAGCTTGATTGGTGTTTTGAGTAGCATCAGGTGGTTTGACCTTAGTCACCCTTCATTAAGAGCCTAATATGATAATTAGAATTATTTGTTGACCTATAGAATTAATTTCAGAATTTATTTTATTTTTGGCAATGAATTAGTGATTTAAAGTCATTTTTACATAGGCCTTTTTAACCCTTTTTGACATGGGCCTTTTAGAAACTCATGGAATGCTTGGCCCATGTGCAAACCCTAACCCTAACACCCCCTATCATGGCCGGCCCCAAGCAGCCCCCTCTCTCATTTGTAGAAACTTATAGCCTCCACAAGATCTAGAGCAAACCCTAATCTCCCTTTTCTCCAAAACCCTAGTTTTCTCATCCGGAGTCCGTTTCACCTCAAATGAATTTTGTTGCACTCTTTGGGAAGAGTAGGACTTGTTGTAGTACTGCTAGCAAGGAGGAGGAGGCAATTGCTTGGGATAAATCGACCGATAAAGTGCTCGGGAAATTCCTTTTTTTGAGATTCTGACTCTCAATAGGTAAACCCCGATCTACCTTTGTTTCTTCCAAATTTTCTTCATTATTGCATCCATATAGGCACCGTCGATCTGTGTATGAAGTTTGGTAGGATTATGGTTTCGTTTGATAGCGGTATCGGACACGTATCGGTCTTATGTTGCACGTGCTTGGCAAAATACCACTTAGAACTGAAAGGTGTTAGTTTTCAATTTTGTTTTCACAAAATCCTTCCTTATATGATTTGTAACAACTTTTGTGAAGACGGATAGGAAATTGACACGATTTCGACATCCGAACGGACACGGACACACGTGCACGAGATCCCGTGCACGGTCCCGTGTACGCCCTGTTGTCTGTGCGTCATAACTCGACGCACAGAGCTCCGTCTCGCATGAAATTTCATAAGCACGTGGGGGCAACCTTTTCCCACATGCTCTAAAAATTTCACGATGTTTCGTCAAGCGAGCGCGGAGAAATCCGACGTGCACTGGTCAGCCCAAACAGTACGAGTGGCTCAATTTTGCCGCTGACACGGCCTTCGTACGCGGACACGATGCGTCGAGGACCCATTCCAGGAGAACGAGCACGTTGCCCTATACCTAGACTACCCAAGGACCCGATCCCGAGTCACGGCGTGGCTCAAATCGCGAGCCACGAGGCTCGATACGCGCCCACGAGCACGCACGCACGCACACGCGTGCAGGCCGCGCGGCTGTCGTGGGTCGCCGTGTCGCGTAGGCACAACGTGGTGTCATTTTAGTGTGTCCTAGTCCTACCCCGAGACCCTACCTAGCTGTGTGCACAAGCACGAGGCTTCTTTTTGCGTGTGTTGCGCTCAATCGAGCGATATACGCGCTCTTGATACGCGAAATCGGTTTTCCGATAGGCATTCTTTGGACACAAAACGGACACGGTTTCGACTCCATGAGTACCCGAGCACGTCTCAAATGTCGAGACCATCGTGTTTTCCAAGTTTCGCGGGTTCTAGTTGAGTATTTTGCGATTTGGATCTTGATGTGGATTTTTGGGTTTTTTTACAATTTAAGCTTTGAATCGATTTGTGATATTTTGATTTCCTGAGTTTTAAACTATAATTTCTGAGTTTATAGTTCGAATACGAGATTCTGGACTTGCAGGAATTCGTCGTTGGTTTAATTTCCTAATTTTCTATCATATGTGTATATATTCCTTTTTCTCTCTCTCTCTCTCTCTCTCTCTCTCTCTATATATATATATATATATATATATATATATATATATATATATATATATATATAAAATATATTATATATATATATATATATATATATATATATAAATATTTATATATATATATATATAAATATTTATATATATATATATATATATATATATATATATATATATATATATATATATATTTCAACCTATAACTATATGTATATATATGTTTGGTGAATGTATGTTGAGATACTTCGATTCTCAGATTTGTACATTTGTTTCTTCTTCACGGTTTCACTTTCTTTCTTCATGTATATATATGTTAGTGTGTATGTGTATGTGTGTGTGTGTGTGTGTGTGTGTGTGTGTGTGTGTGTGTGTGTGTGTGTGCGCGCACGCGCGCGCGTGTGTGTGTATATATATATATAGTTTCCTTTAAATTAGACTTGTGTATATATATAATTATATATATTGTATTCCCATGGTTGCGTTTATATCTATTTTGGTGCAGTTTTTGGACCCCAGTAGCAATATATATATATATATATATATATATATATATATATATATATATATATATATATATATATATATATATATATATATATATATATATATATATATATTACTTGAGTGAATGAAAGTATATCTATATATAAGTGTATGCTTGTGGATGTAACCTAGGGAGTATTGGGACAGATTATGATCGACCCAAGAGCCTAGTTTAGTCGAGTTGACCGACAAATTGACCAAGTTGGCAAAAGTCAACTTTGGGTCAAACTTGATCCAAATCGACTCAAACGAACTCGGAATGACTTGTAAACTCGTGTGTGACCTAAAAATTAGTAAACGGACTAGTTGACTGAGAGTTGACTAGGTTTGACCAGAGTTGACGAGGTTTGATCAGAGTTGACCAAGGTTGACTTTGACCTAGAAGGACTTAGAAGCATGTAGAATTGTATTATAGCCCTTTCTTATAAAATGATAGACCATGTTATGACTTGTGGTTACCTTAAATAGGTTTACATCACTCCAGCTCAGTTACACATCCTCATCAGCAGCTCGGATTGTCAGGCGAGTACATTCTCTGATAGTTTTTTTATTTACTTGTCAAATTATATATTCCAGTTTTAGTCAGTTTTATTTGATTCTCGGTTACAAACACAAATTGATATTTTCTGGAATTTATATATACGACACTCATAACTTACTTGTCTAGCCTCTATTACAAGAACCACTACAAGAATCACCTACAAGCACCTTCATGTTCTGGTTAGATTTATTTTTGATTTACGTGTCGTGTTATGGATTCACTCATATTTGTCGGGCTGGAAAATACTTGAGTAGACATGTAAATATTCCTAAATACTCGAACCACCTCCCTGTGAATTATACAAGAACGATAGCCATCCCACACTTGGCCAGTGTATGATGTGTCGGATTACCCCTAGTCGTTTATATGTCGATCTCAGTATTTTAAAACACACTGTGAGTATTGTCTAGAATCACCACAAGAGTCTTTACTAGAATCATCACAAGAACCATTACAAGAATCATCCTACTTGGATCATTGAATGGAATCACACTTGACATATATTGTACCACTGAACTCATATCACATTATTCTAGTTCAGCTAGCTTTTATTTACAGTCTTCATTGACATGATATTCTGTTTCACAGCTTTTACTTTCCTTGTTCTTTTACTATGGTTTTATATCTTAAACTGTCTCGAACTCCCATGCTTCATCAATATAATTGTCTATAATTGTTTTATAGTTTTTGTCATTTACTTGTATTTACTTCATGAGATGTATTCGTTCCTGTCCTGACTGGACCTGTTAAAAATATTACAGATGTTAGCCCTGAGGATGCATGTCCTGCTCACTATGGATCTGGAGAGGGATTAGCTACCTTTGGCCCCGACTTTCGGGAGAGATCGGGAGACTAGTTTAGTAGACTGTTTTAGATTTCTTTACTGGAGCTTGAATTGTAATAATTTGAGAGTTTTTTTTATTTTGAGTTGTTTTGAGTTATTATCTTTTAGTAGTTTTTATTGTCTAATTTGAGTTATAGAATTCTATGATATCCTATTGTGCTTAGACTGTGATTGAGTTATATTTAAGACAAGTACATTATATAATTGCGTCAGTTGGTTTAGATAGTGACCTAGAACAGCGTTATACCTTCGATTTCGCGGCGTAGGCTGGGCGTGGTTACGCACTTGTACCCTTACACTGGGTGCGGGTCGTGACACGTATTTAGTGGTGGCCCATGCAGGTCGGGATTCGCATTATTACGATATCGTGGTAGTACGGCGACTTAGTTATACTGCTACGAGCCTACAATAGGAACTAAGAAATAGGCATTAGCGGAGAGGTACCCAATCACAGTTAAGAAAAATTCTGATCTAATTCGTGCCATCTACACATTCTTGCTGATAATTGCCTTCTTTTGAAATAACTGTCCCCCTTTGATTATATCGCTTCCGTCTCAGTAATTGATTCTTTGTTTGATCTGTCTTCGAAATGGTGGAGACACGATCGTAATGCTCAGGCCTAAGGGATACAACTGAGAGGTCTGCCACTTCTCGTCCGACTCAGCAGGACCCTGGGATCGTAGCACCTCTTGTTCCGTCTCAGGTGGTAGCGTCTGCAGCTTTTGGGGGTGCTCCTCCACCATTTCCAAGGACTACCCCAGGAGTTCAGGGGATGTTGCCACCACCACCTCAGGGGACAGTTGATATGGCACAGTTCTTCGCCTTTATGCAGCAGATAATGGCGACTCAGCGGCGCCAGGCGGAGGATATGAGGCAGGGCATTGACAATGCACATCAGCTAGCCATGGTAGCAGTGGAGAAGGTGACTGCCCAGCCGCAGGGAGGGCAGATTCAGCTATACCAGTCGAAGACACCGGGCATTCTGGAATTCCAGAAGATGCATCTGCGAGACTTCAAGGGTACGGAGGGTATCCTTTATACGGACGACTGGATCGAGCACATAGAGAAGATCTTCCGTCTTACAGAGATACCAGCCCGGCTCCAGATAGACGCAGCGGGCTGCCAGATGAAGGACCTTGCCCGTACATGGTACCAGATCGACCACAGGATTGGTACAGAGGGGCAGCCTTGGGAGGCTTTCAAGAAGCTTTTCAAAGAGAAGTTCTTCTCCGATACAGCACTTGGCGCTTTGGAGACGCAGTTCGAGAACCTGGTTTAAGGGAACCGGACAGTAGAAGAGTACGATGGAGAGTTCTGTCGCCTAGGCATATTTGTGGAGGGCTTTTGCGAGACAGCAAAGGCTAGGAGGTTCAGGAAGGGCTTGGTTAAGGAAGTCAAGTCCTTGACCAAGAGCAACAGGAATGCTACTTTTGAGAGGATTCTGTTGGAAGCTTTGGCAGGAGAGGATGACTTGGAGCTCAAGTCCATGAGGAGTCGAGATGATTCATGAGGGGCCAGTAGGAGTGGAAAGCGTCCCTGTATGCAGAAGTTAGTACACCAGCCTCAGCAGATGCAGGCACCAGCTCAGGTTCAGCAGGGACAGCATCATCCTCAAAGTCAGGATCAGAGGATGCATAGTTGTGCCTACTGCAAGAAGTTGGGACACATTTGGGAGTCTTGTTGGAGGATGTTGAAAGTTTGCCTATTTTGTGGATCCGACGCTCACCAGATAAAGGATTGTCCCTTGGCACCCCCACTTGGTGGAGCACAAGGTCAGAGAGAGGGAGCTAGGCCACCTGTAGCACAACACCATACCCAACACCAGAGGGGTGGAGTTTTTGCACTGAGGGTCGAGGAGACCGATGCTGCAGGTGATGGGTTAGCAGGTCTGTCTTTCCTATCCTTCTTCTCCCTTCTTGTTGTGTGATTTCATTAGTAACTGTTAGGATAATCTTGTGATGTGCTAGATAGTATAGTAATCCTGTTCGGGACTGTGAATTACGACCAGTAGAACCATGTTTTGCATGTTTTAGAAATAATTTTCTTGACCTTGATTGTCGGGGGTTTAACCTAGAAGAAGTGCAACCATATTAAATTTCAAGGACAAAATTTTTCTAAGGGGTTAGATTTGTAACCACCACATTTTTAATTTAGGGGTATTTTAGTCATTATATATTTATTTGAATTTTCTTATTAATTTATTAATTAATGTGATGCTTGTAGCTTGATTGGTGTTTTGAGTAGCATTAGGTGGTTTGACCTTAGTCACCCTTCATTAAGAGCCTAATATGATAATTAGAATTATTTGTTGCCCTATAGAATTAATTTCAGAATTTATTTTATTTTTGGCAATGAATTAATAATTTAAAGTCATTTTTACATAGGCCTTTTTAACCCTTTTTGACATGGGCCTTTTAGCAACTCATGTAGTGCTTGGCCCATATGCAAACCCTAACCCTAACACCCCCTATTATGGCCGGCCATAAGCAGCCCCCCTCTCTCATTTGTAGAAATTCATAGCCTCCAAAAGATCTAGAGCAAACCCTAATCTCCCTTTTGTCCAAAACTATTATTTTCTCATCCGGATTCCGTTTCACCTCAAACGAATTCCGTTCCGCTCATTTGGAAGAGGAGGACTTGTTGGAGTACTGCTAGCAAGGAGGAGAAGGCATTTGCTCGGGAGAAATCGGCCGACAAAGTGCACGGGGAATTCCTTTTATTGAGATTCCGACTCTCAATAGGTAAAACCCGATCTACCTTTGTTTCTCCTGAATTTTCTTCATTATTGCATCCATATAGGCACCCTCGATCTTTGTATGAAGTTTGGTAGGATTTTGGTTTCGTTTGATAGCGGTATCGGACACGTATCAGTCTTTTATTTCACGTATTCAGCAAAATACCACTTAGAACTAAAAGGTGTTAATTTTCGATTCTGTTTTCACTAAATCCTTCCTTATATGATTTATAACAACTTTTATGAAGACAGACCGAAAATCGACATGATTTTGGCATCCGAACGGACACGGACACGCGTGCACGAGATCCCGTGCACGCCCTGCTGTCTTTGTGTCATAACTTGACGCAAAGAACTCCGTCTCACGTGAAATTTCATGAGCACGTGGGGGCAACCTCTGGCCACATGCTTCAAAAATTTTACGATGTTTCGTTGAGCGAGCGCGGAGAAATCCGACGTGCACTGGTCAGCCTACACAGTGCACGTGGCTGAATTTCGTCGCTGATACGTCCTTCGTACGCGGATACGGCACGTCGAGGACCCGTTCCAGGAGCACGATCATGTAGCCCTATACCTAGACTACCCAGGGACCCAATCTCGAGTCACGACATGGCTCGAATTGCGAGCCACGAGGCTCGATACGCGCCCACGGCCACGCAAGCACGTGGATCATCACAAGAACCAAAAGAATCTTTACTAGAATCACCACAAGAATCTTTACTAGAATCACCACAAGAATCTTTACTCGAATCATCACAAGAACCATTACAAGAATCACCCTACTTGGATCATTCAATGGAATCACACTTGACATATATTGTACCACTGGACTCATATCACATTGTTCTAGTTCAGCTAGCTTTTATTTACAGTCTTCATTGAAATGATATTCTGTTTCACAGCTTTTACTTTCCTTGTTCTTTTACTATGGTTTTACATCTTAAACTGTCTAGAACTCCCATGCTTCATCAATATGATTGTCTATAATTATTTTATAGTTTTCGTCATTTACTTGAATTTACTTGATGAGATGTATTCGTTCCTGTCCTGATTGAACCTGTTGAAAATATTACAGATGTTAGCCCTGAGGATGCATGTCCTACTCACTATGGATCTGGAGAGGGATTAGCTACCTTTGGCCCTGACTCTCACGAGTGATCGGGAGACTAGTTTAGTTGACTGTTTTAGATTTCTTTACTGGAGCTGGAATTGTAATAATTTGAGAGTTATCTTATTTTGAGTTGTTTTCAGTTATTATCTTTTAGTAGTTTTTATTGTTTACTTTTAGTTATAGAATTCTGTAATATCCTATCGTGCTTTGACTGTGATTGAGTTATATTTAAGACAAGTACATTATATAATTGCGTGAGTCGGTTTAGATAGTGACAAAGAACAGCGTTCTACCGCCGATTCGGCGACGTAGGCTGGGCGTGGTTACGTACTTGTACCCTTACACTTGGTGCGGGTCATGACACAATATACTGAGCAATGGCAAACACAGAAGATATTGCAAATAGGAAGTGAGGTAGGCACGGAAAGGAGACCCACATCGTGGCCGAAGGAGTTTCATAGCGGGGGTTGAACTCCGAAGTCCATTTGAAGACTCTCATCGACGCACGAGCTATGAACCACCTTTCTTTCGATCTAAATCGCAAGTAATCTACTTCCAGGGATGAATAGATCTGAATATGCTTAGAGTAGATGACTCTGGTGGCCATCGCTCCCAGAAAACCTACCTTCTTGATGACAGCTATGATCACCGCAATAGAGGCTTAGAGTGGGAGAACTTCCCATTCAATGCCAATCGAAAAGGGGCAACGAGCTGAGCGACATCAGCATCATCAAAAACAACTACCAGTGCTCCTTCAAAGCTTGTAGACGATCGAGGGGGAGGGGCGATGAGGGGAGCGAAGGACCTACGGGGCGAGGAGAAGGATAATTTGTTGCAAACCCAGCAACGATCGTCGCAAAGGACTTGCGAACAGGGCCCACACCTTCCATGATCAGTGACGCCAGAGGGTCGCCTCGAGGGGGCAGACAAAGGGGCACAACAGGGTTTGCTAAGAGGAGACATTTCGAGTTTCCTGAGGCTTGCACAACCAGCTGAGGGCAAGTCCGGAGAGGGTCAAGACCGGAGTTGAGGAGCGGGACATGAGCAGGTGGCAGGGAAAGGAGGATGGAGGGGGAACAAGAGGGCAAAGAGGGGGGTGAGACAAGGAGAGGGGGCGAGACGGTAGAAGATTCCGAAACCACCATGGCGGCAGCTGCTGCCGGGGCCAAGACACTCCTAAATTGCCTATATATATATATATATATATATATATATATATATATATATATATATATATATATATATATATATATATATAAATGGCTAATGCCTTCATTGAATGAGAAATCAAGCGGGGTTGGAACCGAAAGATAGCCCGAGTCCCTGCAAATAGTGATCCTACAAACAGAGATGGGAATCCGAAACCCAAAATACCCATTAACAAACAACAATTATTCTTCTTTTTTTTCTTTTTTTTTGGACACGCGGGAGTCCTAAAAACTCGTAGACTGATGAGTTTCGAAATTCGAATTTCGGAAGGTGAGGGGCACGTGACCCAAAACGCGTAGCCCGAGGTGGGTACTGCCCCAGAGGGCACGGGTCCCGATGGAGCGCTGCTCCAGATGGCGCTGAGCCCGAGGCGGCAGCACGGACCGGGCGGGGGGGGGGGGATCACGGCGGTCAGAAGGCAGAGAGGGATCCATCGAGGGGACGCGAGGAGGGAGGGGGGCGAAGGGGAGGGGGCGGGCGGGGATCCTCGGCTGAGGAGGAGCCGTCAAGGGGGAGGGGGTAGGTGGGGGTAGCGCCACCGCGAGGGAGCCAGGGGGAGAGGCTCGACCTGAGGGAGCTGCGGTGGATGGGCTCGACCCGGGGGAGCCGAAGGAAGAGCGGCCCGACCCTGGGGGGGCGGAGGAAGGCTACGGCCGATTGAACGGGGCCGGAAATATCGCATGGAGGTCGAGCGGGCTGGTGCACCATGGGCATGGGCAAGCCCAGCCGGAGGGAGGAGGAGCGTCCAAGGGGGCGGCGGAGACCAGAAGATTGGCCGCTGCAGGGACTTCGGGAGCCGTAGGAGGGACTAGGGGAGCAGCCTCAGAATAAGAGGTGTCGGGGCTGGGAACGAGGCCGCCTCGGCGGCTGGGGCGAGACGGAGGGCTCGACCAAAGAGGAAGGGAGAAAGACGAGCCACGACGAAGAGGGGGAAGGGCCACAGCCAGGGAATGTAGGGGGCCAGGTGGTCGCAGCCGACGGGACGCACCACGAAGAGGAGAGGGGGTCAGTGCCACCGGGGGCTGGAGGGGGCCAGTAGGGGGCTGGGAGGGGAGACCACCTCGGAGGGTAGGTGGCCGGAAGGGAGGCCTCGGCTGAGGGGAGGGGTGGCACGACGGGAGGGACGTCTGGGAGGTGGTGGGCGGCGATAGAAGGAGAGGAGGCTGGGGAGAAGACGGGGGAGGGGGCGGCGGGAGGAGAGGGGGACGGAAGGAAGGCTGCTGTCGCGACAGGGGGTGGCACGACGAGGGTGGCAGCGATGGGATTGGAGGGAGGTGGCACGACGAGGGGAGGGGCTCGGTGTCACGACCCGCGCCCTAGAGTTAGGGCACGAGAACGTAACAATGCCCAGCCTACGCCGTAGTGTCGGCGGTAGAACGCTGTCCTAGGTCTCAATGCAACTAACTGTATAAGACTATACAGTTTATACTCCCCGAATGGGGGTGACATAGCAGATACTATCTCAATCACATCTAAGGTAGAGCATGATAAAGATAGATAAAACAGGAAATCCAAAATAAATACAGGAGATAGAAGTCTAAGTGTCTAAGATACATAAACCCAGAAATACATCTCAAAACTCAAATACAGTAATCCACAAAGTAAATACAACTCCAGACAAAATGAAACAACTCTCTAAACATCCTCTAAAGTGTCTCCTCTAAGCTAGCAGGCACCTCCAGGCTATCTGTAAAATTTATCAACAGGTCCAGTCAGGACTGGAGCGAGTACAGTACATCTCAACAGATCATAGCAGGTTAGAAAATATAATCATGCAGTAAAGTAAGATACAGGTACTGAAAGAAAGCAGTATGTAAACAGAGAGAGAACTGTAATAGATATATCTACTATACATAGAGAACTAGCAGTGACTAGTGAGTCAGAGTACAATATGAACATGTAAATGGCATAGGAGATTCTGATAAGACATTATGGAAGAGATTCTGATAAGATACTACTTGGGTATTATTCACATGTCCATTTCTACTCTCCTGTACCCCCAATTAATACACAAGGATCCAGGCAGGTTATGTTATATGATGCTATGTAACAGCCCCCGAAGGGTAGTAGACCCTGAAGGTGATAGACCCCGAAGGTGATAGACCCCGAAGGTGATACATAGTAGTCCCATAAATGGGATAAGGATTCTAGGAAGACTCTACGATCATAAGAGTATATGTCGTAAGTGATCAAAGAACCAATAAAGCATATGATACGCCATGTAAGTAAAACACACAGAACATGTAGTACCCGATGCTCCCTAAGGATAACATCTCAAGAAGGGATCCATATAGCACAAATCCGTGTGACCAACGTGACCGTACAAGTAAAGTAATCTACTGCAGAAAATAATTCTAAGCAGGATATGAAATGATCAGAGAATGTACTCGCCTGATATCTGAATGTCCAAGGTAAAGATACTATCCGAGGAGAGGTGTCTGGCTCCTAATTAGAACAGAACAAGTCACAACATGTCCAGAAGGGTAATATAAAGCACTACAATGCATTTTACATGAATATAGGTCAAACTAGGCCAAAGTCAACCTTGGTCAACTCTGGTCAACTGTACTAGTCAAACTAGGTCAAACTAGGTCATGTCCTAACCCAGTAAGCCTAAATAGGCCTAACCAAGACTATCCTAGCAAGCACACATCAATACAAGGCTATACAAGCCAACATACACCCAACTCTATATAGCATGCAATTATTCAATACTCAAATAGGCAAGAATTCACATTGGCTATACACTAGATAATCTATTACTTTAAGCTATATATGTCTACACATATATACACATACATATATTGGTATTCAACATTAGGTCTATAATCATGGCATTTCAAATGGTTATATAAACTTATATATTACAACACAATATGCTAACATATATATAATATACATACATAGCTAAGTTAACTATATTCATAAATACTTATTTAAGAGGCTATGTGTGTGTATGTGAACATGGCAAAGGGTCAAGTGAGGATTAAATGGGCATACATAGTGTATACATATCAAAGAGTGTCAAAGTGGAAGTGAACAATGTGTCAAGTGTGATAGTGTCAACATAGTGTAAGGGGGGTACATGAGGTAATATAGGATTTGTGTTAACGTAGAACATTACATCTCATTAACTTGTATATTGTATACATTACATCTATTATTACATTACATTCATGCTTGCATTCATTCATCATTTATTTATTCTCTTGCACTACTATATGCACCATACATTACATACTATGGAACCTACATATTCATTACAAGCCATACTTATACATGCTTATATTAGATAGAATACTTACACCTCATACATCATTTATTTAACCATTTACTCATGCTTGCATTCTTTATTTAGTTACATAATGTATATACATTAACATGGATTAAAATCAAATAGAACATTATATTACACACAAGGGTGCACAAAATGCATATACCGAATAGTAACTCCTACTAATAATCAATATTGTACCAACTCAGCATGAATTAAATTCTAGGATTAAAGTATGTTATAGATCTATGTGTTAGCTTTCCGAAACTTCAAACGGATCGCGTTTTAGTTTCCGGAAACTCCCGGAATCGCGAAAACACCGAGAACGCGTTTGTCTTTCGTACAGCTGACACTCAAATAATTCTCCAGAAAGTTATAGAAAGAATTAGGCCTATTAATATATATTTTTGGAAAGCTAACTTCAATACGCTTCTTTTAAAAAAAATGGGAGATTAAACCGAGCATTGAGTTAGAAGTTATGACATTTCTAAGTTAGGGCTGAAATTAAAAACGTGGATAAAAATCAAGACGGATTTAGATAGTTTGAGCCAAAAGAATACACAATATATATATCCTAATTATCCACAACAATAATATCAATAATAATATGAGGAACCACACTCACAAACTTGATTATATAATCATCATGAACCATTTATTACATATATAAATATAGATACACTCTCATTACAATATATATATATATATAAATCTATATATGTAACATGAACACATCCACAACACAAAGGACACTCCTATGACCTCCAAATGGACACAAAATGGACACAAATGGAGATACAACCGTGGGGATCATTCCTATGGGTTTAAAATAGACCTATATGCATGAGAAAATGAAAAAGAGAAGGGATTTATATCTCCCGGTATATCGAATCGAAGAAAAGCCTTCCCGGAGCGACACCGACATGTAGAGATTCCAAAAGGACACGAACGAGCTCCGAATCCTCCCAAACTTGGGTAGCTTCCTCCTTGGCTAGAATGGAGAAGGAAAAAAGAAGATTTGGTGGCGAAATGGAAGGATTTGGTAGAGAAATTGCTAGGGATTGCTCTCTAGGAATTTGGGGAAGAACAAGAGAGAGAGAGTGTGGATGAGAATAATGAATGAACTTGAGCCTATCCTCTCCCAAAATGGCTGGTCATATGGGCTATTTGTCCTATTATGGTAAGGTCCAAAATGCCCCACTAACCTATTCTATGAGTATTAGGAAAGGGCTAATTGGTTGGGGCTAAATTAGTCATTCTAAAGTCACTAATCACACTAACCTTATCCATAATAATTAGTCTATCCTCTAACTAAAATATTTCTATCATGTAGACTAAAATTAATATCATGTGGGCCATGCCTAACTAGTGTGTGGGTCCCACTAGAGTCAACTACCTCCGGATCTCCGTTTCAAGTCGGATTGAGTTGAAATTCGAACCCGACTCAAATAACCCCAAAACAATATCATAAATAATAAAATAATATCAAAATAATTCAAAGAGGTCAAATACAAAAATATCCTTAGGCCAAAAATGACATTAAAATATCATAATCACATGGTTAGGCTCTAGGTCAAACAGTTTCTAGGGTTTTACTAGCAAAACGTCAAAACCACAAGTCATTGATTTAAATAATTTTAAAAATAGTTTAAAATTACCAAAAATTATATCAAGAATTAAATATCATTATTAAAATAATTATGAACACGAAATTTCAAAATTACCCTCATTTGGAAAACTGGGTGCTACAACTCTACCCACCTTAGAAAAATTTCGTCCTCAAAATTAAAACGTCTATACTCCCTCTAGGTCAAACCCCCACAATCAAAGTCCCAGAACTTAAACAAATCATACCATCAAAAGGACGGCATACAGGGTCATGGCATACGGTGACAGTGAAGTCTCATCTAGGTATACTAGTCATGCTAATCAAATCGGTTATAGGGTATCAAAACACACAAGCAATCCAGGGTGCTAAACGAGAAAAGATACAGAAATATCAAATCATCAAAACTGTAAGACAGTCTACCATCCTATGTGAAAACTGGTACTCATCAAAAAAATAAAGAAAGGTAACCACCAATCATCTAAAAGTGGTACTATCCCAAGAAAATAAAAATCACAAGTTTAATTAACGAAAGTCGATTACATTGAAATCCAATCACAATATATATAGAGAGAGCGTTAGAGAGGAAAAAGCTAGCATTATGTGTATGGGGACATGTTCATATGGTTAGATAGTAGGCATGGGTGTACGTGAATATACATGAAAGTGTATATGAGGATTGTGTTTCAATTCAACGGCTATCAAGTTACACTAATCATGGCATATTGGTTAAACAATCTACAATACGCAACTTATTTAATCATAACATGCATAGCTAAATATATATATATAAAAAGGTAGAGACTTAGTTATGTATTTATATATATTATAACATGTATGCCAAAGCTCTATATATATCTATCTAGATATACAATCATAACATAGAGGGGAAGGGTTTGGTTAAAAGACAGTATATACTATGTTAGGGTGTGTGTGTCCTTGTACAGGGTTATAACTTAGTATTGAAAGGTTAAACCCAGTTTTAGTTCAACGTTTACATATAAAATCTGAAAACAAGCTAACATTTAAACCAGTACAATATTAACATAATGCAATTTCAAAATTTAGGGGTTGAAACATCACGACTAATCTCAATGCTCCCAATACATCCTAACATGATAGAAATGAAACCCTAACATATTACCAATACATTTATCTACGCATACAGTTCGATATTACATGTTAAATCTGAAATTTAACTAAACATGGAAATCAATGTAAAAATGTTAACATGTAACTAGTTTTCAAGATTTTGGAGAAATTTGAACATTAAAACCAACTCAATGTTTATCACAAACTAACATATAAGAATATGAAACCTAACATTATATCCCTACATACAACAATGTACACAGCTTTAAATATTATATTAAAGAAAATAAAACAGCAATTTAAACTAAACATTTGGAATTCAGTATTAAGGGTTAATATGCACACAGCCTCAGATTTTTCAAATTTAACACAAAACTCAACCAAAATTTTTTTTTGAATTGACACCCTATGTATAACATACATGTGCAGTGGTATAAATAAAAATATTATCATAAAATTTTATATTTAAATTGCGGGTTAAGCTAGGAAAAGTAGAGAATCAGAAATATTAGGGTTTTGAAAATTTAACATCAACAACATATTAATATGTATTCAGGTAGGTGGAAAATCAAGTGTAGCATGCATACGTGTTAAGCAAAGTATCTGCTATATGTATTCATATATATTCTCATGTCCCAATATAAAAAAAATTAATTCTACGTTAAGACTAACATTTGAATTCCTACCAAAATTGCAAGCAGGTGATTGACGAAATCAAGACAGTTTTATTATCATTATTATTTAATACAAGAATAATAGCAAGAAAGAAATAACGATAAAATCGGTTCTGCTTATCTGTTTAAAGAAGGAACCGTTTTGAAATCCAGAGTTGAAATATCAAATTCAAGATAAAGTCTAACAAAATCATTGATTCATTGTATTATGAAAAACACACAACAAGAAATTACACAAGGTTTATAAAACCAACTAAACTTACCCCTGAGTTAAATAATAGAAAACTAGACAAACAAACAAATAATAATTCTTTTTTTTTGAATGACTGAACAAAAGTAGAGAAAACATGTTCAAAAAATTTAAGGTGCAATCTGATAATCATATGCGTCTATCCAAAATTATGGTACTCTAAATCCTCGTCATACTAGTAAGCAAGGCTACGATAATCACAGAGCCCTTGACTTATGCACATATCTCTAGAATCATGGTATTTAACATTTTTGCGGTGCCGCTAGCTTGGCTGCGAAAACCTTAAATTCTCACACCCGAGAAAAATATCCAGAGTCAGACTATATGTCCTCACCATGCTGGCTAATATGACTATAGAAGACTAGATTCCATAACATAGATGACCTAGCCCATATAATTTCATCTTGCCAAAAATTAAATTAAATCAACAATGAATACC
Organism: Iris pallida; assembly: GCA_029216955.1. NCBI lineage: Eukaryota > Viridiplantae > Streptophyta > Magnoliopsida > Asparagales > Iridaceae > Iris > Iris pallida. The sequence continues at coordinate 11,391,088 of JANAVB010025794.1, forward strand.
CAAAAATCAAATCAATTTATCAACGAACACCAAAATTCAAAAATGAACAAAAATCTATCAAAATACAAACTCGGATGCAATAGCTATCATCAAAATTCAAATTAGACAATCATCCATCAAAATCAATAAATACAACTCGAATTCAACAATAGTCTATAAAAATCAAGTTTAACAACAAAAAGTAAAGATAATTAAATCAAGGAAAGAAGAGTTTTCAAATCGAAGTTAAAATAAGATTCTCAAGGGTCGTCCCAGGAATCTCTCAAGGGATCCTAACTGTGATTGAGTACCTTCAAAAATATATCCTAATCCTACTGCAGGCTGTAGTGGTACTCAAGTTCGAATACCACTACATAAACTTGACCTGCATGGGCCATCACTAAAAACGTGTCACGACCCGCGCCCTAGAGTTAGGGCACGAGAACGTAACAACGCCCAGCCTACGCCGCAGTATCGGCGGTAGAACGCTGTCCTAGGTCTCAATGCAACTAATTGTATAAGACTAAACAATTTATACTCCCCGAATGGGGGTGACATAGCAGATACTATCTCAATCATATCTAAGGTAGAACATGATAAAGATAGATAAAACATGAAATCCAAAATAAATACAGGAGATAGAAGTCTAAGTGTCTAAGATACATAAACCCAGAAATACATCTCAAAACTCAAATACAGTAATCCACAAAGTAAATACAACTCCAGACAAAATGAAACAACTATCTAAACATCCTCTAAAGTGTCTCCTCTAGGCTAGCAGGCACCTTCAGGCTATCTGTAAAATTTATCAACAGGTCCAGTCAGGACTGGAGCGAGTACAGTACATCTCAACAGATCATAGCAGGTTAGAAAATATAATCATGCAGTAAAGTAAGATACAGGTACTGAAAGAAAGCAGTATCTAAATAGAGAGAGAACTGTAATAGAAATATCTACTAAACATAGAGAACTAGCAGTGACTAGTGAGTCAGAGTACAATATGAACATGTAAATGGCATAGGAGATTCTGAAAAGACACTATGGAAGAGATTCTGATAAGATACTACTTGGGTATTATTCACATGTCCATTTCTACTCCCCCGTACCCCCAATCAATACACAAGGATCCAGCCAGGTTATGTTATATGATGCTATGTAACAGCCCCCGAAGGGTAGTAGACCCCGAAGGTGATAGACCCGGAAGGTGATAGACCCCGAAGGTGATACATAGTAGTCCCATAAATGGGATAAGGATTCTAGGAAGACTCTACGATCATAAGAGTATATGTCGTAAGTGATTAAAGAACCAATGAAGCATATGATACGTCATGTAAGTGAAACGCACAGAACATGTAGTACCCGATGCTCCCTAAGGATAACATCTCAAGAAGGGATCCATATAGTACCAATCCGTGTGACCAACATGACAGTACAAGTAAAGTAATCTACTGCAGAAAATAATTCTAAGCAGGATATAAAATGATCAGAGAATGTACTCGCCTGATATCTGAATGTCCAAGGTAAAGATACTGTCCGAGGAGAGGTGTCTGGCTCCTAATTAGAACAACACAAGTCACAACATGTCCAGAAGGGTAATATAAAGCACTACAATACATTCTACATGAATCTAGGTCAAACTAGGCCAAAGTCAACCCTTGGTCAACTCTGGTCACCTGCACTAGTCAAACTAGGTCAAACTAGGTCATATCCTAACCCAGTAAGTCTTACTAGGCCTAACCAAGACTATCCTAGCAAGCACACATCAATACAAGGCTATACAAGCCAACATACACCCAACTCTATATAGCATGCAATTATTCAATACTCAAATAGGCAAGAATTCACATTGGCTATACACTAGGTAATCTATTACTTTAAGCTATATATGTCTACACATATATACACATACATATATTGGTATTCAACATTAGGTCTATAATCATGGCATTTCAAATGGTTATATAAACTTATATATTACAACACAATATGCTAACAAATATATAATATACATACATAGCTAAGTTAACTATATTCATAAATACTTATTTAAGAGGCTATGTGTGTGTATGTGAACATGGCAAAGGGTCAAGTGAGGGTTAAATGGGCATACATAGTGTATACATATCAAAGAGTGTCAAAGTGGAAGTGAACAATGTGTCAAGTGTGATAGTGTCAACATAGTGTAAGGGAGGTACATGAGGTAATATAGGACTTGTGTTAACATAGAACATTACATCTCATTAACTTGTATATTGCATACATTACATCTATTATTACATTACATTCATGCTTGCATTCATTCATCATTTATTTATTCTCTTGCACTACTATATGCACCATACATTACATACTATGGAACCTACATATTCATTACAAGCCATACTTATACATGCTTACATTAGATAGGATACTTACACCTCATACATCATTTATTTAACCATTTACTCATGCTTGCATTCTTTATTTAGTTACATAATGTATATACATTAACATGGGTTAAAATCAAATAGAACATTATATTACACACAAGGGTGCACAAAATGCATATGCCGAATAGTAACTCCTACTAATAATCAATACTATACCAACTCAGCATGAATTAAATTCTAGGATTAAAGTATGTTATAGATCTATGTGTTAGCTTTCCGAAACTTTAAACGGATCGCGTTTTCGTTTCCGGAAACTCCCGGAATCGCGAAAACACCGAGAACGCGTTTGTCTTTCGTACAGCTGACACTCAAATAATTCTCCAGAAAGTTATAGAAAGAATTAGGCCTATTAATATATGTTTTTGGAAAGCTAACTTCAATATGCTTCTTTTAAAAAAAACGGAAGATTAAACCGAGCTTTGATCTAGAAGTTATGATATTTCTAAGTTAGGGCTGAAAAAAAAAATGTGGATAAAAATCATGACGGATTTAGATAGTTTGAGCCAAAAGAATACACAATATATATATCCTAATTATCCACAACAATAATAGCAATAATAATATGAGGAACCACACTCACAAACTTGATTATATAATCATCATGAACCATTTATTACATATATAAATATAGATACACTCTCATTACAATATATATATATATATATATATATATATATATATAAATCTATATATGTAACATGAACACATCCACAACACAAAAGACACTCCTATGACCTTCAAATGGACACAAAATGGACACAAATGGAGATACAACCGTAGAGATCATTCCTATGGGTTTAAAATAGATCTATATGCATGAGGAAATAAAAAAGAGAAGGAATTTATACCTCCCGGTAGATCGAATCGAAGAAAAGCCTTCCCGGAGCGACACCGACACGTAGAGATTCCAAAAGGACACGAACGAGCTCCGAATCCTCCCAAACTTGGGTAGCTTCCTCCTTAGCTAGAATGGAGAAGGAAAGAAGAAGATTTGGTGGTGAAATGGAAGGATTTGGTGGAGAAATTGCTAGGGATTGCTCTCTAGGAATTTGGGGAAGAACAAGAGAGAGAGTGTAGATGAGAATAATGAATGAACTTGAGCCTATCATCTCCCAAAATGGCTGGTCATATGGGCTATTTGTCCTATTATGGTAAGGTCCAAAATGTCTCCACTAACCTATTCTATGAGTATTAGAAAAGGGCTAATTGGTTGGGGCTAAATTAGTCATTCTAAAGTCTCTAATCACACTAACCTTATCCATAATAATTAGTCTAACATCTAACTAAAATATTTCTATCATGTGGACTGAAATTAATATCATGTGGGCCATGCCTAACTAGTGTGTGGGTCCCACTAGAGTCAACTACCCCCGGGTCCCCGTTTCAAGTTGGATTGAGTTGAAATTCGAACCCGACTCAAATAATCCCAAAACAATATCATAAATAATAAAATAATATCAAAATAATTCAAAGAGGTCAAATACAAAATATCCTTAGGCCAAAAATGACATTAAAATATCATAATCACATGGTTAGGCTCTAGGTCAAACAGTCTCTAGGGTTTCACTAGCAAAACGTCAAAATCACAAGTCATTGATTTAAATAATTTTAAAAATGGTTTAAAATTTCCAAAAATTATATCATGAATTAAATATTATTATTAAAATAATTATAAACATAAAATTTTAAAATTACCCTCATTTGGAAAACTGGGTGCTACACTCGGTGCCGGCGCCTGGCACGGGACAGCCGAGGACGACGTCGCCGAGGGAGAAAGGGGGGAGGCTGGGGGAATCCCGGCTGGAGGAGGGAGAGGCTCCAGGGGGAGGGGGGCCATGGATGGCCCGGGTAGCCGTAGGGGAGACTGGCCGGCCACCATGGCCAGCCGATCACGGGGAGGGCTCCGGCGAGCGGCGGCGCTCCGAGCCGGAGCCCGCTCCACGGGAGAGTAGGCGGAGCGCCCAACAGCTCGCTCCACTTTTTCATCTTTATATATATATATATATATATATATATATATATATATATATATATATATATGTATATGTGTATGTGTATACATATACATATACATATACAAATACATATACATGCATACATACATATATATATATATATATATATATATATATATATATATATATATATAATGTGGGCAAAAAAAAAAAAAAAAAAAAAAAAAAAAAATATATATATATATATATATATATATATATATATATATATATATATATAATGTGGGCGTAGCTTCCGCTCGAAGGAGCTGTTCCGCTCCTCGGCCACGGCCGATGGCCGGCCGCCCTAGGGCTTTTCTCTCCACGCCGAGCGCCTCCTCCCCCCCGGCCACCTCGGTCCCCTAATTGGTCGAGTCTCCCCTGGCCGCTCCTCCCGCGAGGAGCCCACGTACTTTTTCCGGCTGGCGCTTGCCCGATATGCGGTGGCCTCTTCCCATTCCACTCTCAACCTCGGCGCAGGCGCCGCCCCCGATGTCGTAGGCCTCGCCGTGCTCGGTGCCTTCGGCCGTCCCCGACTCCCTTCCTCCTCGGCCCTCCGCCAGCTCCCCTCGTCGCCTCGTGCACTGTGCTGCCCTTTCCCAAGCAGGCGCGCCCCCCGGCCGTTGGTCCGACTCTCACTCCGACCGCGGCCCCAACCGCCTCTCCCCCCTCTCTGAGGCGACCACCCGAGCTGGATCCTCCTCCGCCTCAGGCTCTCGACGTCCTTGCGGCTCCGGGGGCCGGCGTCCCCTCTGCTCCGCCTGGACCGTCTTCTCCGGCCGCTCCGGCCAAGGCGTCCTCCGCTCTGGCAGGCACATTTCCCCTGGCGCCTCCTACTCCCGCGCCTCTCCTCGCGTCGGCTGTGGGCTGCCTCCCCGCGCCACCTCCTTCTTCTGTGCCCCAGCTCGCCTCGGCAGCGGCACCCCTCTCGGCGCCCCCCACCCCGGCCGAGGAATCCCTTCCCCCTCCCGACGCCCTTCTCGTCGCACCTCGATCTTCCTCGGCGGCGGCCTACGACTCGGCCTAAACCACCCTTCGTTGGTACTGGAACTATCCCGTCCACGGCGTCTCTGGCCTCCCTGTCACCCAACCCAGCCGGGCGGTGGCGCCCCTCTGGTACTATCCCGTCCACGACGGCTCTGGCCTCCCTGCCGCTTTGTCGTGGGGGTCGAGCCCCTACTACTAGCCCTCTCCCCGTCCTTCGTAGGCGTCATCCTCCCCCTCGCCGGATTTGAACCCCTCCGAGCATTCTCCTCGGGCTCCCTCCCACCGGGACCGCCTCCTCCTCCCTTGTTCTCCTCTCCGGCCCAACGCGCCCGGGGAGTTCCCCCTCGCCGGCCCCCCCTTCGCCGCGCTTCTCCTCCGAGGCGAGCCACCGTCCTCTTCAGTTCGGACCGCGCCACCATGCCAGAGTCCCCGTCCATCTCGGCCCCCTCCTGGGATTAGTCGGGGATGCTCTCCCGATCCCCCACCTCGCCGGAGTCCCCTCGACGCCCGAGGCCCCTCGTGCCGAGCGCCTTCCCCATCGGGCGGCTCGCTCCCTCTCGGGCCCCGTGCTGGCCTCATCGGGCTGCGAGTCTCGGGCAGCACGTTGGACGCCTCGGGGCTCGAGGGTGTGCCTCCCGAGGTGTTCTCGGGCCGCGTGCCAGGATTCTCCCCCATTTTTTCTTTTGAATTTTGGGTTTGAATTTTAGGTTTGATCCCCATCGGGGCTAGTCCCTGGTTGGCCGGTCCTGCATATGGACCTTGTCTCTACTCCCAGTGAGCTTTCCATTCAATAAAATTATATATATATATATATATATATGTATATATATACATATATATATATATTTTATATATATATATATTTTAGGAAAGGGAATTTTATTAAAGCAATCAGCTCACAAGGAGCAGAACACAAGGCCAACGTATTGGGCGAGCTCCGGAGGGGCTCTAAAATACAAAATTCAAAATTCGAAATTCAAAAAGCAAGAAAGGAAAGGACGCCCAGACGCGGTGCCTGAGGAGGAGAGGGGGCACGCAGCCCGAGGGGATGCGGTGCCCGAGGAGGAGAGGGGCTCGACCACGAGGAGGGGGAGCTACGACGAGGGGGAGCCACGGTGGAGGGAGCGAAAGGGGAGAAGGAGGAGGGGGGAGCTACGGCAGGGGGACGACCCCGAAGGGGGAAGCCGCAGCGAGGGGGACGAGAGGGGAGGAGAAGGGGGGCTCGACCACGGGAAGGGGGAGCCACGGCGGGGGTTTAACCCCGAGGGGGGATGAGGAGGAGGGGGAGCCACGGCTGTAGAAGCATGGAAAATATCAGAATGATGGTCTATGCGGCTCGGAACAGGAGAACCCCATGCGGCTCATACAGGAGCAGTCCCATGCAGTTCAGAGAGACTCTCAGTCTCATACGGCTCGGGGCAGGAGAGTCCATACGGCTTACATAGGGACAGTCCCATGCGGTTCAAAGAGCCCTCCAGCCACATGCGGTTCAGAAGTACATGCGGCTCACATACGACCAACAGAGATATGCGACCCGATCAACACCACGTGTCCCCATGGGACCCCTTCACACAGCCGGCCATCGAGTAATGGCCCTATTCAATGCTCTGCCATGATTTGACAGCTGACGTCTCTGACATGAAGTATCATAATGGTCCTATCATAATGACAGACTCTTCGGGAACAGGAGAAAATCTCTGACACGATCTGGGATTGCCACGTGGCTACTTCCATGCGGCTCAATTGAGGAACAGCTTCATGCGGCTGGCAAGAATCATCTTCCTGTGGCTCACCAAGAAGCCATCCCAAGTGGCCCGCAAGTACTATACCTATGCGGCTCACCGAGAAACTATCCCCATGCGGCTCGCGACTACTATACCTATACGGCTCACTGAGACGCTGTCTCATGCGGTTCATGGATATCATGCGGCTCTGGCAGAGTCCCTCATTAAGACACGTGGCAGAGATTCAATTGCCCCCACGACTTGACAGCTGGTAGCAAGGATGATTATGAGATGCAAATCAATCAGAGATTTACCAGATCCCAATGACCATATTTAACGTTATCCTCATAATTATGAGATCAGGTCATATCATTCATGATCAAGCTAATGGGACACGTGGAGAGAGATCCAAGCTTGACACAACCAATCATGAAGATTTAAAGCAATCAACATTAATCATTCACAGGATTCAATACTATCCCCATTTATGGCTCAGATCCTTCACGCATTAAACTAATGGTCCAGATTGATTATACATCAGGCCGCCGCCACTTTGAGAATGGGTAATCATCCAAACCCTAATGATGCCCCCACTATTATAAATAGCAAGGTGCCATTCCCTTGTGAAAAAAGGAGGAGATACACTATCAGAGAGAGATACGCATATACAGAGAGACTCCCCCAATAATCTGAGGGAAAATACACACAGAGAGAGAGAAGCCAGAAGAATAATAGAGGGAGAGCAAGAAGAGCATTTCCTCATAAACGCCAACCATCTCGTCACAGGAGCCAAGGCTGTATACCGATCGTCCAAGGAGTAAGGCAGGGCTGCCGTCGCCTTCCCGAGCCTCTATCGTCATCCCCCAGAATAAAAAATAAACAATTGTACTTAGACTGCTGTACCTAGGTTTTCGTCCCTAGGCTTTCTTTGTACAAGCGAGTTTGTAACGTGAAGTAAAAGTCCGGTCCTCCGATAATTGTTCTGTTCTTTTATATTTCATGGCAAACACGATGGTGACTCTGCTGGGGACAAACTTCTCCACCGCTGAGGAGTTGGTGACGCAATCGGATGCAGCCAAGCTTGGCTCCACGCAATAAAAGATGGTCGTCCGGTTCGACCAACAGGCGTTCGAAGAAATGCTCTCCGACAAGAGCGCTGGCCCGGTCCAGAAGCGAGCCCGCACAAAGAAGGCCCGCAAGGAGTGGAGACCCCGATCCTTCGTTCCTACTGAAGCTCTTGCAGAGATACCCTCTCTTGTTCAAGACGGAGAGCAAGACTCTCCTGCGGCCCCACTTCAGACCGTAGACAACTCTGCTGTCCCCAAGTCCGGCAGAAAAAAATACTATGATGCTGGACTTGCAGGGGCAAAGAGGAACTCTATGCGATCAGAGCCGCATAAAGGTATTAGCCGCAGGGAGAAAGCTCAAGCGGCTACTTCCGCCAACCGCATGAAAAAACTCATGCCGCCATATCTGTCAGCCGCATAGCTTATGCGGCTACAGTTGCCAACCATATGGATGAAACTCATGCGGCTATGGAAGTCAATCACTTGCAGAAAACTCATGCGGCCACAATTGCCAACCGCATGCGGCCAGCCTGCACGGTCGTGACTCCTAGCCGCACGAAAACAAGTCATCCGACAGCAGAAGACAACCACATGCAGACAGCCTGCACGGTACTCAATTCTAGTCGCATAGCGTCCGTTCCACGCTCCTCTCGATCAGTCTTCGACCGTCTCTCATACGGTCCTGATCCTGATAGTTCTCTGGATGATAAGCCAGACTCTGTGGCATTCAACTTAGACTCTTCTTATTACGCACCCGCAAGTGCTAAAAAGAAGAAGTCTAGGACAGCGCGGGCTCATCAAGCCCAGTCAGCTGTCCCAACCTCTGACTATCGGGGCGTCCCGTTGACTATCACACGGGCCTCTGATGGAAAGTTGTATAGAACCGCTCGAGTCCAGCCCCCGGCGGCGAACGGATAGAGTGGTTCCTCTGACCTGCATGAGGCGATCCTCCACAAGCGCAAGGAAAAAGAAGGAGCCTCGGTGTGCAGAGAGGCCTCGCTTGGACGTCACTGCACCCAAATTATCGTCAACTGCTGTTGCAACAACGCGACAGTAACGGAAGACCGGCCGTCAGTCTTCCAATGACTACAACATCCGAGCTCAGAGGACGAGGCACCTCCTGTTGTCTCCTGCAATTCCACTCAGAAAGTCCCCACCGAGGGGAGAGGAAAGAAGACAAGCATCTCCAGCCCCAAGATATCAACCACTACAGCTAAGAAACTATCGTCTAAACGGTTGTCCTCCACCGGAGTATTCCAACACACCCGTTCAAAGACGAAATCTGCTGCAGTGGGAAATTCATCATCCACATCGCTGGGGGTTGAGGGTAGCAGTTCCCCGAACATCCACAACAATCCGATGTTTCAAGGAGACGAGCCCGGGGAAACAACTCTCCTATCAAGTACAACAGACGCTGATGTCCCCGAGGACATCCATGACTCTCAAGACGAAGCAAGCTCCGAAGCTGGGGATAACATTCCCTCCGAGTCCGAGCCCGAAAAAAACATTCCTACCTACCCCGATGACTTTTCGGTTGCGGGTACGACTCGGAGGGCAAATCCTCCACCGTTCCTTCCATCGCTCCTCATGTAAGGATGGTGTTCATGACGGACAGCAATCAAGGTGGTTCCAGTGATCGCCAGCGCATCGACAATCTCGAAGCCATATTACTCGCTTTGGTCAAGTCTGTAGACGAGATTAAAGCGGCCCTTCCAACTCTGCAAGGAGGGACGCCTGGCCAAACGAGCGCGGGTCCCGCGGTCAATGCGGACTCAAATTCGGCGGCACCGAACCCGGGTAACAATCCTCCCGAAATAACAGCCCCTACCGCGACAGATGAGGCCCGAGAAGTAAGAAGAGAGGTTCAGGAGCTCCGAGCCATGTTCCATACCCGAGAAAACGCTCAAGACCTCAGAATACGGCAACCATACCCTGCTGAATGGAGGGATGTTCCGTTCCCACCAAGATATAAGCCGTTCAATATCAACCCGTATGATGGCAAGACCTCAGCAAGTCGGTACATCACTTACTTCGAGGTTACCACCGACTATCTGCCCCATGATGATGCTATCCTCACGCAATTATTCATTGGGGCATTGGAAGGAGTCGCCTTCGACTGGTATCGCAAACTGCCGGACAATTGCATCCACTCCTTCGCCGGCTTCAAGCACATGTTCTTGGAGAGATTCTACGAGGTAGGGCAGGACGTCACCATGTCCATCCTCATGGACGTCGTCCAAGGGGAGAAGGAGCTGACGAGGAACTGTATTGAGCGGTTCCGCCAGACCGCCATGAAGCTGCCCTCCGGAAATCCAGATTCCTCTTTAATTGAAATTTGCCAAAAGAGACTGCTTCCAATGATCAGTCTCTGGATGGGCGAAAGTCAATTCAAAGATTGGAAGACGTTCATCATCAGCGCCACAAGCGCCGAAGAACGACTGAAGAAGAATCGCCAACTGGGATTGCACATCTCGGAAGGAGAAAACAAGGGCAAGCGTCCCAACAACGATAATGGGGGTAGCCCCTCCAACAATCGGGACGGCAAGGGAAAGCAGGCTATGGTGGCCGACACAGCACAAAAACCTGAGCCAAAGCTAGCAGACAAATAATGGCCGCAAATCACTTACTCCTTCGAAGATGGTCACGTCAAGCCTATCTTGGACATGCTCATACAAGGGGACAGAATTCATCTTCATCCACCAAGACGGGAACCACGGCCGACGGAGATGGAGAATCCAAAGTACTGCCATTATCATCGCTATGTTCATCATGCTACACACGATTGCTACCAGCTGAAACGGTACATCCAAAACCTCATCGATTCAAACGCTCTGGCCATCGATTTCGAAGAGGTAGCCATGGCAGCCAATATGGTGTCCGTACAATTCGACAGCTTCCCTCTAACGGAAACTCAAGACGGGGTGGTCTCCATCCCTCTGGCGACAATAGAGATTACCAATCTTCCACCTTCCCGAGATCAGGCTGCTGGTCTAATACCCCTCACCACATCACGAGGGGAGGTCATGTGGATCCATCCAGACTTGGTGTCAGAAGTGACTCGGCCCACACCATCTTCCACCTACAAAAAGAAAAGTAGAAAAGTCAAGACCTGTCACACAATATCGGCAGACAACGAGGAAGCTACAGCCGTCATCACTTGATCCAGAGCACAATCCCAACCTGTGGTTGACAATCCAGCTGAAAACTATCAACCCACTACAACTGATGCTCCGGGACCGGCTCAGCCTTCGACGACCGACAAGCCTAGGCCGAGGGAGACTCGCTTCGATAAATCTCTCCGAAAAGACGCAGCCCAAGGGCTAGAGAGGCCCTACAACTTTGACATCTTAGCATAATTGGCTAACACACCGGCCAAGTTGTCACTCTACGAACTCCTAAGGCTCTCCAAGGACGTTCGTATTGTATTAAGCGAAGCACTCCAAAATGCCGATGCCTATCTGGCTCAATCCAACCTCACCGGGGAGGACTCACCCGTGGATCCCCAAGACAGCGCCTGCACGGGAGCAATGCCCAACATCGTCTTCACTTCGCAGGACATGCTCATCAAAACCAACCTACATGATCGTCCACTATACTACATGGGATACATCGGCGACGTGAAGGTGGATCGGATGCACATTGATCCTGGCTCTTCCATAAGCATCATCCCGAAGGGTCTGCTACATCATCTCCGTATCCCAATGCATCGCCTGACACCTACAAGCACCGCTATCAGCGATTTCAATTCGGGCAGGAGCTACCCTATTGGGAAGATTCGTCCGAAGTATCAGATTGGCGATCTCCAATCCGAAGTCACCTGCTACGTCATAGATGCAGACACTTCTTATAACATCCTCTTGGGGCGCCCATGGATACACGATTATATGATCGTGCCTTCCACGCTACATCAGTGCTTCAAATATGTCGACAAACACGGCTTCGTGAGGACAGAATTTGCTGATATCGATCCCTTCAAAGGGGTCGAATCTTACTACTCAGACTCCTACCTGTACGAAAAGTCGAAGAGGCACCTTGATGAAGGAAATGAACAAGCTGGTACCGAAACGGCCACAGGATCAGAAGAACCTCTGACGATCCACCTCCAAGATCACAAATCGGGCAAGTCCGTACCCCTTACCGCCACTCTGCGGAAGGACGCGATCAGCCTCTCGGCACATGAGGAGTTGATGATAATCCGGCTGCCAAGGTTCGGCCAAGTGCCGAGACCCACAACGGGGCCATTGACAATCAGACTGCCGAGAGTCGGTCAACCCCAAATGGAGAAGCTCAATCCCTCCGACAAGCCACTGACGATACGCCTTCCCAAGAAGGGTCGTCACCCCGATGCAAGGTCTGACACTTCTAGCGAACCGGCCACTCCCCGCTACACATCGAGTACCAAACTGGGGGTCACTAGTCTGCCAACGACTCCACGCTCTGCTCCATCAACTGAACCACTGACAATCAAGCTTCCCAGGTCGTTCTTTCAGTCTTCATTTACACAGGGGGTAGCCGAAGAGGAATCGGAGCTAGCCAAGTATGTCGCTGCCCAAACTAATGTCCCCTCGGCTGATGATATAATCCTCCTAGAAAAAATACCTTATTTCATCAATAAAGGGTTATCTTTGAACTACACCGAGCTCAATAAGCTATGTACAATGTATGCTATGGAATACGGTATATGCACTCACCTACACACACAGGTGACAAATGTGTACACCGTAATCCAGTTTACTCCAGCAGAAGACGCTTACCGAATAATCGAGGGAAGGGACCATCCAATCATCTTCGGCCGAAAGGACGACCCGCATCCCTTCACCATAGAGGAAGCCGACCTCGGGTGAGATGTCGAAAGATTTCCTCTGTATCTTTATAGCCCCCAATCCAAATATCTCTTGAAGAAACAGGGGTATGATCTGGAGACGACGCCAGGTTTGAACTACGGCACTGGGTGACGATTACCTTTGAAGCCGCCAGTCCCGACGGGCAAACCACGAGACTACTATAGCAAAACTCGATGCGGGTTAGGGTATGTAACGCCTACTACAACCCCTGAGAGTTCAGATGAAGAATGCGACTGGCAGTCACATTCAACCGGGTCACCAACTTCTGACTCGGATACTAGCATTGGAGACGTGTTCAGACAAGTCTTGTCAATCAACATGGCATTCGCTGACGCTTACGAAGAAGACGAAGATATCCCCGAGATCCTCGAGCTAGAGCTGTGGGCTCAGCAATTGGATGCACAATGGAAAAAATGGTTCGAACTGAGAGAACCTCCTACTGAAGATGAAGTCATGCAGGTTGACCTCGGCAGCGAATCTTCTCCAAAACCAATTTTCATCAGTAAAAGCCTAGCAGACGAAGAACAGGAATCGTTGCTAGAACTTATCAGAGAATACATTGATGTGTTCACCTAGAGCTATGAAGACATGCCAGGGTTAAATCCCGACATTGCTCTTCACAAACTCAACATTCGGCCATATGCGAAACCAGTCAAGCAACAACAGCGACGCTTCCGCCCAGGCATCATGGACGCAATCGAAGCCGAAGTCAACAAACTGATAACCAACGGCTTCATTCGTAAGGAGCAACATCCCGATTGGATCGCCAATATAGTACCCGTCCACAAGAAGAATGGGAAGATTCGAATCTGCATCGACTTTCGTAATCTGAACGAGGCATGCCCCAAAGATGAGTTCCCCCTCCCTATCACAGACATCATGATTGACAATACCTGCGGCTTTGAACGTATGTCATTCATGGATGGCTTCTCGGGGTACAACCAAATCAAGATGTCTCCAAACGACGAAAAGCATACGTCATTACGAACACCGATTGGCACATACTGCTACACAGTTATGCCTTTCGGTTTAAAGAATGCTGGCGCCATATATCAAAGAGCCATGAGCAACATCTTCAGAGACCACTTACGCAAGACAGTGGAGTGCTATGTTGACGACATAGCCGTTAAGAGTCGCTACAAGGGAGACCATCTGCAGGATCTAATGACGGTATTCGACCTAATGCGAGCGTACAATTTGAAAATGAACCCTACGAAGTCCTTTCTGGGCGTATCCAGCAGGAAGTTCTTGGGCTTCATCATCACAGCACAAGGTATCCATGTAGACCCTGAGAAAAAGAAAGCAATCATGGAGATGGGTCCCCCGAGAAACCTCCGCGAACTCAGAGGCCTTCAAGGGAGGCTAGCTTACATCAGGAGGTTCATTTCTAACCTCTCCGGGCGATGCCGACCGTTCACGCACCTCATGAAGAAAGGAGTCTCATTCATATGGGACGAGGAATGTCAGCGTACTTTCGACAGCATCAAAGAATATTTGTCAAATCCTCCAATTTTGGTGGCCCCGGTTCCTGGAAAACCATTCCTGCTCTATGTACGAGCAATGAAACATTCCTTCGGGGCTCTACTCGCACAAAACAATGATGCAGGCCATGAGCAAGCCATATATTACCTCAGCCGAATGATGATTGGGCCAGTGCACCGATACACCGCTGTGGAGAAGGAATGCCTTGCCCTGGTATTCGCCATTCAAAAAATGCGGCACTATGTCACCGGACAAACGATACATGTGATCTTACGAGTCAACCCTCTCAGGGTCCTCATGACTAAACCAGGGGCACTCAGCTCTCGCCTCGGTACATGGGCAATATTGTTGTCCCCTTATCACATGATCTTCGTCCCACAAAAGGCAGTCAAAGGTCAAGCCCTGGCAGACTTCTTAGCAGCCCACCCAGGTTCGGAGTCCTCCAGAATATATGAAGAGATCCCAGATGAGGTCGCCGACTCGCATGCAACCTCTCACGATGATATATGGCGAATGTTCTTCGACGGTGCTTCGAGGACCGGACCTAAAGGCAACATCGTCGTCGGAGTCGGGGTGGTGCTGGTCCCCCCTTCCAGGTTGGTGATTAATCGCACTTATTCTCTCACAGAGCCCTGCTCTAACAATATGGCCGAGTACAACGCTCTGGTCATTAGCCTCCAACTTGAAAGAGAGCTGGGGGTAGAATACCTTGAAGCATACGGCGATTACCAACTAATTGTCAATCAGATACGGGGCTCATATGAGGTCCGCCACGAAGACATGATCCCTTATCACCAAATAGCGATTGACATCATCTCGTCGTTCGAGGGGTTCTTCATCGAACATGTCCCCAGACTCCGAAATATCGAAGCTGATGCCCTAGCTGGTCTTGCCGCTTCCCTAGCAATTCCGAACTATGATCGCCAATCAGTGGAGGTGATTGGCCACGAACTGGTCTGTCCCAAAAATAATGTACAATTCGTGGCGAGTTATTCCGCCCAGGCGGTCGACGAAGCACCAGACTGGAGACAGCCATTCATCGACTTCGTCATCTACGACATCCTCCCAGAGAATCCAAAGGAAGCCACCTCTATCAGACGGCGTTCTCTCAGATTCTTCTACGATACAGAGACGAAAATGTTGTATCGCCGCTCCTACGATGGATTACTGCTTCGGTGTCTGTCAAACACAGAAGCTAAAGAAGCCGTACGAGAAGCTCATGACGGTGTCTGCGGGGCTCATCAGCCTGGCCCTAAATTGCAAGACCACCTCCGCCGAATGGGCTACTACTGGCCCACAATGGTGGCAGATGCAATAGACTATGCAAGAAAATACAAAACCTGCCAAGTCCACGCGGACTTCATTCACCAACCATCCGAGTTTCTACATCCGACAGTGGCGTCCTGGCCATTCGAAGCATGGGGAATGGATATCATTGGTCCAATCACCCCACCTTCCTTCCGAGGACATCGCTTCATACTTGCGATCACTGACTACTTCTCCATATGGGCGAAAGCTGTCCCACTCACAGAAGTCAAGACTTCAAACGTGATCAGCTTCCTTAAACATCACGTTATCTACCGCTTTGGACTGCCCCGAAGGATCATCCATGATAATGGTCTGCAGTTTGCAAGCCACGCATTCTATCGATTTTGCGATAAGTACCGTATTCAGAATATTGCTTCGACACCGTACAACCCGGCAGCGAACGGGTTGGCAGAGGCATTCAACGAAACAATCATCAAACTCCTCAAGAAGTTTGTCTCCTCCAACAAACGCGACTGGAAAGAGAAGCTCGACGAGTGTTTATGGGCGTACCGTACTACAGTCCGAACAGCTACCGGGAACACACCATTCTCTCTAGTATACGGGAGTGAGGCAGTTCTCCCATTAGAGACTCAAATACCCTCACTCCGCGTCGCCCTCATGTATCAATTGACAACGGATGACAACTACCGACGTCGACTACAAGAGTTGGAGGCCTTAGATGAAAAGCGCCTCCTAGCTCAGCAAAGGATCGAGCTATACCAAGCACGCATCTCTAGAGCCTTCAACAAGAAGGTCAAAATCAGAACATTCCAGGTGGGCGATCTCGTTCTGGCAGTCCGGAGGCCGATGGTCATGACTCATAAGACCGCCGGCAAATTCCAGCCAAAGTGGGAAGGCCCATTTATCATTGAGGCAGTATTCTCCAACGGTGCTTACCGCCTCGCAAAATAAAATAGAGACTTGCTCATGTTGTCCATCAAGGACAAGTTCCTGAAGAAATATTATGTCTAAACGACATTCTCTCCAGATTATCGAATCATGTACTCGCTGGTACCGCTGAACTCACAATATTTCAGATTATCGAGTCATGTACCCGCTGGTACCGTTGAACTCCCATCCATAACATTTCAGATTATCGAGTCATGTACCGGCTGGTACCGCTGAACTCACCTTCATATTTCCTTCAGATTATCGAGTCATGTACCCGCTGATGCCGCTGAACTCACACTTTCTCAATATTCTAAATTACCGAGTTATGTATCCGCTGGTGCCTCTGAACTCACATTTCGGTCACTCTTTCAGATAGTAAGTCACGTATGATTATACCTCTGAACTTTCTTCCTGGAAGAGATCCTCGCTCATGATCCATTACCCGCACTCCCAGTGCACAAAAAGGGTAATCGATCCACAAATTTCCGAAACGGCCATGTCCTCATTACCTCTGAGTCGTTTTCACTTCCACCAAAAACAAACTGCCCCCTCGCATAGAACTTCCACGTTCTCCTACCTCTGAGTCGTTCTATGTACCCCCTCTTCATTGAGCCCACTCCTGCCATATCCTCATTACCTCTGAGTGGGAAGGCTCCGTCGAAAAAACCTTCATGCTTGCCATGTTCCCATTACCTCTGAGTAAGTATGTCGGTCCCCTTTCAACCTATTATCTGTACCCACAACCGGAGTACGATAAGGATAATAGGTCCACAAACGTCCTCTGTTGACCACAAATGTCCTCTGTTGACCACAAATGTCCTCTGTTGACCACAAACGTCCTCTGTTGACCACAAATGTCCTCTGTTGACCACAAACATCCTCTGTTGACCACAAATGTCCGCTGTTGACCACAAATATCTTCCGTGAAGTCTCCCCTGCCATGTCCTTATTACCTCTGAGTAGGAAGATTCCACGTAAAACCCTCATGCTTGCCATGTCCTCATAACCTCTGAGCAAATATGTTGGTTTCCTTTCATCCCATTATCCGTATCCTGAACCAGGGTACGCCAAGGGTAATAGGTCCACAAATATCCCTTGCTAAGCTTCTTAGCATAAATCTACCATCTCACCATGCCCTGGGAGCCCAGCTGCTCTACGGCATTCTTTTTTCCAAATACCGAGAGCACCCATGACCACTTTGCCATGGCTGTTCCGGATATCCTGACCAAACTTGTTATCCGTACCTAAAACAAAGGTACGCCCAGGGTAACAGGTCCACAAATAATCCTCCAGCAAGTCCAGTTCCATGGACACCACAAGTACAAGAAAAAGAAGATGAGTTGAAACATGCTCATTCATTCAAAATTCAAGGTGCTACATCATTTAGGATCGCATCCTTTACAAAATCAAAACAAAAAGACGAAAAAAAAGAAAACAACAGCAAAAGAAAAAAACAGAAAACCGATCACTGCTCCGGGGCACATAACACCCTGAGACGGTCCGTCAGCAGGGCAACCGACCGCTCAAACCTTTGGGTAGCTCGACGCTCCGCCTCTCGAGTCAGCACCGCCTCGTCCTTCAGCTGAGCATGGGCTTGCCAGTTATCCTCGAATCTTTTAAAGGCCCGCTCCAGGTTGACAGAAGATCGGGAAACCCTCTCGGCCTCCCGGGCAATCGACTCCTGCTCCGCACGAGCAAGAAAGTCAGCTCCTTCTGGAGTGCGAGAATCCGCTCCTTCGTGTCAGCGATTCCACGAGAAACAGATTCTTCCCGAGCCTGACAAGCCTGACTTCGACGACCCAGCCTGTCGTACGAAGCGGAGAACTTGTCAAGATCTTTCTGCACAACTGGCCCGGCAGTATCTCGAGCAAGCTTGATCCTATCCCGAGCAGCAATGAGGAAGCCCCGCTCCCGTTCAATTGCAGCAAGCAAGCCCGCCTGCCGTATCGCCAGCAATTAGGCCACAAGATGATCAACCTCTGCCAACTTAGGCTCTAGGAGTGCAGCCAATCCCACCCCACCAGGAAGAAACTTCAAAGTTGCAACCTGGCCCCGAGCGCACCGCAGAGACAGAGCAAAAGGGGTCCCCCGTTCTACAGCAGCTTCTATACCCCTCTTTAAGTGGCGATAGAAGCTGTCAACCACATCCTGCGTCACCTCGTCCAGAGCCTCCGAAGAAGCCGGTGTCAACGGGAGTGTAGCCGACAACGCTGAAGAAGACGCAACAGAATCTGCCGCTCCTGCTACAAGAGAAACAAACTCCGTACGAAAGGACGCATGAACAGTGGCAAACTCCTCTTCGGCAGCCCGCAGAACTTGAATGCTCGGCAGGGTCGAGAGGTCAATCTCCGGAGCCGTATAATCAGCAGAGAACGAGGCGGAGACCATCGCCAGCTCCATTCCTATCTGCCCGGAGCTGGCGGAAGGCCCCTCGACATGAGACGACAAAGGAGAGGAAGCGCTCCTTTCCCCCAGACCGCGACAGGCCGAGCCTTCCCCAAGAACATCCACGGTGGAAAGTAAAGGGTCGGAACCTGTAGGGCTAAGACAACCATGAATCGATTGGACTCGGAGGATATGTTGATAGAGCAAATAAGCCCCCTCACTAGTCAATATTTGGCTTATCTTACCACTGGAGGAGTGTGGAGACTGAGGTTCGCCTACAGCCACCGCAACCTCTTCACCAGCAGCCTCCGAGTCATGGATAATAGGCTCCCCTGCCCCTTCCCTCTCGAGAGGGGATGTAACGAGATCGGCGTTACTTTACAGAAATTCAGCAACCTCGGAGGCAGGCCCGAGGGAACCTTCGTCATCCCGGACTGGGGCCTCAGCAACTTGGAAATCCTTAGCCGCTGCTGGGAGAGCCCCCGCTGAAAGAATTGCGGAACACATACTACTAATCAAAGCAGTAAGGGCCGGGTCAACCTCAGGGGCGGCAGACGGTTCATGGGAGTCCGGTTCATCAGACACCTACAAAAAAAATGATCAAGTCGTATCCTAAGAAAAAGAAAACCACAACAAGGAGATGGCTCCGACTTGGTCTTACCTCCGGAACATCGTCTGCATCTTTACCCCTCTCGGTAATAAGTAATCCACGAGACCTAACGGCAGCTCTCTTCACGGAAAAGGTCGCTCTGCTGTCAGAAGACTCATGTCTGACTCGTTTACGTGAGGGACCAGACACAGCGGGAGGATGTTCTTTCTTCGCTACTTCCTCTAGTGTAGCGAGTAACGGATCTTCAACCAGTTCATCGGGTGTGGGAAGCGGTTGATCCGATACTTCTTCACCCCCACCAGAAAGGGAGTCTTCGCTATCATGATCATCATCCTCAGCCGATTCGGAAGATTCTGATTCAGGGAGGGGAGTCTGGAGCGCCAGTTGCTTTCTAGCCTTAGCCCCCTTGGGCTTCTCCTCTAAACCGGTACCCACGATAAAACTGGTACTCGGGTCGAAATTAACAGGAGGCTTGTTCGCCATAACATGATACAAAGCAGCCACGTACAAAATTTTCCTCGACGCCTTAGCATTGGGGACCGAGAAGCTGGCCCGAATATGATAAGCGTCATAATAATTCCACGCCCTGACACCATCAAGGACGCTACCTTCAAAGCCCAAACAAGGGTTGGGACAATCAAGGAATAACTAACTATAGCCAAATTGGCGAGAAAACCTACTAGGTAGGTAGGGCTCCAGGTACACATTATCGCGGTTACGGTAAACCAGATGCGTGGGGCGGATGTTGCGCAACCAGGTGAGCATATTCGGAGACAGAAAGTGAGAAGGTCCGGTACCATCAAGGTATACATTCCTCACTTCCTCATCAGAAAAAGGGGGAACAAACACGAAAAAGTCACACCCATCCACCCTCGCCAGCGCCCTCCGACAAGCTGGTATAGTATTGTATTCCCACCGGCGATGGCATTTGAAAAGGAAAGCGTCTTCATCTGTAGCATCTTCCGCTATTCCAGGTCCCATCAAAGACTTGTAGTGCATCGCCAACCACCCCATCAAATAGTGGAAAGACAGCTCTATGCGCTCAAAGTCCAGCGTCTTCTTGCGCGCAATGACCTTGGACAAGAATGTTCGAAGACCATGGTGTATGCTACACACCATAGCAGGAAGAAGGGCCAGTCTAACTCCAAACACCAGTTTAACGGCAGGGAGAATGAAGTGACGACTGATCCTCTCGATAGAACCTGTCCCTCCCGAGACTACGCAGTTCTGTAGCCATATCATTAAGAATCTAGGCAGGAGCGCCTTCTCTGACATCTTTGTGGTTCCGTAGTAAAAATAGCTAAGAGAGTCAGTTTGACTCCCGAATATGTCGCTTTTGGACCGCAACTTCTTGACGCTCGACATCAGGTCTTTTATATCTCCATGCGTTCGAGGGGTTCGAGGAGTAACTTCGCCAGAAGGGTCAACCTTAAAAAGATAATTGACCCAGGATGTGGTATGGGGAGCGGTCCCTTCTGAGCTATCCACCGTTTTTATAGCCAACTGATGACAAGCACTATGATGGCACAGCAACTCCTGATACACCGCAACAAAACCTGGGAGTCGTCTGTTCAAGTCCTCAAACTCCTCATTCGACGGGGTATACACCTCTAAAGGCTCATTTGCCCACGGAAGTTTGGAGACAGTATACATCTCATGGAGGACAAGCCCCAACTCCCCTTCGGGTGCAAAAAACGTCCCCGTTCGCTGGTTGTACATCTCCAAGAGCACCACAAACAATGGTTTATTGATAGAAAGCCCGTGACAAGTGCCCCGAATAGTATGATAAAGTCCCACCTCCCGCAAGAATGTTCCGTAGGTCTGCAGAATCCAAGTGGTCAACTGGGCCCACGTAGAAGTGGGGTTTATCCAGTTCAGCAATGACAGTCTGCCAACGGGATAAGATTTTTTGCGAACGAGTCGATTCAGGAATGTATCAGCTTGAGTGAATGTGAAGTTGGGACCGCATACATTCATGAAAGAGCCTGGGGCCAGACCCATCATGTACCGAAGGATGGAATCCTTACCCGTGTACGCTGACCGCATGTTCGGGTTATAATAGATGTTGCCCATCAACATCCTGGATTGGGTAGGAGTTAAGTTACACACCATCTTCCTGTCCAACAACACCATTTGAACCACGACAAGGGATAATGACGTTCCATGAGAGGAATATGGATCGCCATCCCATCCAAAGAAAAATTCCAGTTCTCAGAAATCTCTAAAACTCGGGAATTCTTTATGATTAAAGCGTCTCCAAAAAGGAATGAAGGCTTCAGGTATAATCCATCCAGCTTCCCAGTGTTCATCATGGCACGGAGATAATGGAGGGTCTGATTCTCGATGGCGTTCAACCTCTCCGAAGGCTCATTAGCAGAAAATTGATTCAGCACATGCTTAATTAAGTCATCAAGACGCACGCCCAAAGCGAACTGATTTGAGCCCACTATGAGTTCCTCCGCAGGATATACTGGCCGATTCACTGTAGAAAAAACAAAAGAAACAAGTCAAAAATATAGCCAAAACACAAACTACGTAATGCTTATGCGGCTTAGCTCAGCATAGCC
Organism: Iris pallida; assembly: GCA_029216955.1. Lineage (NCBI taxonomy): Eukaryota > Viridiplantae > Streptophyta > Magnoliopsida > Asparagales > Iridaceae > Iris > Iris pallida. Next base: position 11,413,355 of record JANAVB010025794.1, read on the forward strand.
TCATGCGGCTCAGTTTGAAAAAGCTCATACGGTCCAGTCCAGATGAGCTTATGCGGCCCTGATGATGAAGTAGTTATGCGGCTACAAACAACAACTTTCATGCGGCTCAGGCCTGGGTCATAACCCATGTGGCTCGAACATGAGTCGGACATACATCATACTTGGAAATAAAGGCTCGTGCATAAAATATGCGGCGTAGACATTACAGTTCATGTTGATGGTCCTACCAGCAATAGGCGGGTGAACGTCGGGGTAAAAAACAGGCACATCAGCCGGAGGAGGAGCCGCCACGTTCGCCACCGTCGATAAAGACGCGGCCTTCTTACCCTTCGCTGCCGCAGACGACGACGCGACCTTCTTGTCCGTAGCAGCGGTAGTCTTTTTGGGAGCCATTGGCAATCGTTGATGGAAGAAGACGAAGAGAAAGTCGGCAACAAGGAGTTCGAGCAAAAGAGAGAAGGTAAAGAAACCCTCAAAGAATAAAATTACTCCTATTTATAGGCGAAGGGGGCTCAAAAATCAACAAACGCCTCGATCCACGTGCCGCCCAAAAGAATAAAGGCGAAATACTTCGGTCAAAACAAAATTGACCCTTGGGATCCTCCCCCAAGAGGCAGCGTTAATTCAAAAAAAATGAATCAAGGGCATTTAATGCAGAAGATTTGCACACGTGGTTGGGACACGTGGCAAAATGTCTATGCGGCCTAACAGCTCATGCGGCCAGATAAATCCATGCGGCTGAATCATCTATGCGGTCAACAAAGGCCATGCTTCTTATTCAAAGTATTTTAATTTTGCAAATTAAAAACTTTGAAGGGGGTCTTGTAGAAGCATGGAAAATATCAGAATGATGGTCTATGCGGCTCGGAACAGAAGAACCCCATGTGACTCATACAGGAGCAGTCCCATGCGGTTCAGAGAGACTCTCAGTCTCATGCAGCTCGGGGCAGGAGAGTCCATGCGGCTTACATAGGGACAGTCCCATGCGGTTCAAAGAGCCCCCCAGCCGCATGCGGTTCAGAAGTACATGCGGCTCACATACGACCAACAGAGATATGTGGCCCGATCAACACCACGTGTCCCCATGGGACCCCTTCACACAGTCGGCCATCGAGTAATGGCCCTATTCAATGCTCTGCCATGATTTGACAGCTGACGGCTCTGACATGAAGTGTCATAATGGTCCTGTCATAATGACAGACTCTTCGGGAATAGGAGAAAATCTCTGACACGATCCGGGATTGCCACGTGGCTACTCCCATGCGGCTCAATTGAGGAACAGCTTCATGCGGCTGGCAAGAATCATCTTCCTGCGGCTCACCAAGAAGCCATTCCATGCGGCCCGTAAGTACTATACCTATTCGTATCACCGAAAAACTATCCCCATGCGGCTCGCGACTACTATACCTATACGGCTCACTGAGACGCTGTCTCATGCGATTCATGGATATCATACGGCTCTGGCAGAGTCCATCATTAAGACACGTGGTAGAGATTCAATTGCCCCCATGACTTGACAGCTGGTAGCAAGGATGATTATGAGATGCAAATCAATCAGAGATTTACCAGATCCCAATGACCATATTTAACGTTATCTTCATAATTAATGAGATCAGGTCATATCATTCATGATCAAGCCAATGGGACACGTGGAGAGAGATCCAAGCTTGACACAACCAATCATGAAGATTTAAAGCAATCAGTATTAATCATTCACAGGATTCAATACTGTCCCCATTTATGGCCCAGATCCTTCATGTATTAAACTAATGGTCCCGATTGATTATACATCAGGCCGCCACCACTTTGAGAATGGGTAATCATCCAAACCCTAATGATGCCCCCACTATTATAAATAGCAAGGTGCCATTCCCTTGTGAAAAAATAAGGAAATATACTATCAGAGAGAGATACGCATATACAGAAAGACTCCCCTAATAATCAGAGGGAAAATACACAGAGAGAGAGAGAAGCCAGAAGAATAATAGAGGAAAAGCAAGAAGAGCATTTCTTTATCAACACCAACCATCTCGTCACAGGAGCCAAGGCTGCATACCGATCGTCCAAGGAGTAAGGCAGGGCTGCCGTCGCCTTCCCGAGCCTCTATCGACACCCTCCAGAATCAAAAATAAATAATTGTACTTAGACTGCTGTACCTAGATTTTCGTCCCTAGGCTTTCTTTGTACAAGCGAGTTTGTAACGTGAAGTAAAAGTTCGGTCCTCCGATAATTGTTCTGTTCTTTTATATTTCATGGCAAACAACGGCGGGGGCTCGACCCCGATGAGGGGGAAGCCATGGCGAGGTGGAGCCACGGCGGGAGAGGGGAGGAGTGGGGGCCTCGGAGGGGCACCACCCCGAGGGGAGAGCTGCATCACCACGTCGAGGGGCGGCGAGGGGGGGAGCCACGGCGGGGGAGGGGGCTCGACCCAGGGGGAGCGAGAGGGGAGGAGGGGGGCTCGACCACGGTAGGGTCGAAGGGGGGGCTCGACCCCCGGGAGGGAAGGAGGGGGTGGGGGGAGCCACAGTGGAGGGGGATTCTCGTCCCCGGAAGAGGAGGGGGGAGTCGCTTGGGAGAGGCG